>VZRW01005917.1:428526-477220 GCA_013398125.1 Aegotheles bennettii
GAGGCGCAGGCGGCTCGGGCTCGGCCGGGGGCAGGGCCGGGGGCAGGGTCCCCTCTGGCGCCGGGCTCCGGGCAGCGGGGGCTCTCGCGTGGGGAGCCTGGGCCGCTCCTCGCCCTGTGGTGGCCGGGTCCGGGCAGCCAGAGCCGGCGTTTCCCCCCGTGAGGGCCGGGGCCTCCTCTTCTGGAGGGAAAATACCACGTTTTGGCGTCTTTTGGGGACAGTTGGTGTCCACGTGCTGGTCTGGTGAGGAGATGGAGACTCCGTGCAGGTTTGGTGAGGGCAGAGGGTGAGGTGCGGCTGCTGGGCACAAGGTGTGCGTGAAAACCACGGTAAAAGCTCAGCAGGGCCCTTCTCCAGGACCCGGTGGTGGTGTTTCCCTCTGGAATGCAGTTAGTGATTCCAACTGCAGGTTTCCGTGACAGTTCTCAAGTTCTAATTTAACTTTCTCTGCTCTGGTTTCCCAAACTCCAGCCCTAAACAAGTGGCCGTGGAACACATCTGTCATTTTCCCGTGCTGGGCTGCCAATTTATGGGTTTATTCTCCTGCATTTCACTTTGTGTGAGAAGGAAACATTAAAGATTGAGGGATAATTAACACTGCTCAGCACCAGCTGAACACAGCCACTCCTTATGCCGCGTCAGGATATTTGACCATATGCTTTTCATGTTAACATTGCATTTATTTTCATATTCATGTGGTGCCTTATGAGTAATCTAATGGGTTCAGTACATTAGGGAGATTTGGGACTTGTTTAAACTTCTTTTTGTACATTGTCTCAGTTTCTAAAACATATCAAAACCTGAAGTGTAGACTGGTTATTAATTCTTAGTAGATTTTGTTTGTTCTCGCAGCATTTGCTCTTGTTTCTGCTGTGACACAAACGCAGTGATCTCCCATATGCAGTTTGGAAATCTGTTCTTTGTCTCTCATGTGCATTGGCTTTGAGTATTTTAGTTCTTCACTTTTTTGGTCTCGTTACAGAGCGAGTGTATGTAGCCCATTAGCCGTGGATTGAGAGAGAATTCTTGGAAGTTAATTATTTTCAGAGGAAAGCACAAATGCTGCTCGTCCTCACTTCTTCCCACAGCATTTATCTTTGAGGTCTGATGCGGTGTTATTTAATAAAATGTTAACTGTTTTTCTGCAAAGTAACTGAAGTATGGCTCAGTCCTGAACACAGATCTTGCCTTCACATAATTTAATTGAATTGTCTCTAGTTATGTTTCAGTTTTCATCTACTTTTTTAATGTTTATTTAAGTCTGAATAACTATGCAATTACAAATCCTTCTTGGTCATAACTGACTTGACTTGGTAAATTCTAATATAACTCTAACACCTGTGAAAGAAATAAATATTCTTAATGCAAGTATATTATGTTTGTTCTACAGCTTGTACATTACTGTTGCATTCTGTAGCAGGTAGCAAGGTCTGCTTACATGCTTTTTGTTGCTTTTTTTTCATTTGGTGTGTCAGAGAGCAGCAGCTGTGTCAGAGCATCTAAGAATGCTGACTTAAAATGCTTGTGGTAACACGTTTTGTGTCTTATTTTTAGATATGTTTTAGTGTTTGTGTTAAGTGTCATAATTGGACTTAGTGGACAGCTTTTGGCTTCGATACATGATACTGTTGGGGTTTTTAGAACTTACACACACACCCAGCAATCGTTATTCTGTCTCTCATTCTTTCATCAATGTCATCAGTCTGTCATTCTGGAAAGATTTGCTGTTGTCATCATAATTCACTAATTCAAAATAACGCTTTACTCTTGTAGTTAGTAGCAAATTCATATTTTTGTACTTTATTTTTTGTTGCATTCTTCTTGATTTGGAAAGGAGAAATGCAGACAGGAACTTAAATGCTTCTGAATACCAGTTTCTCCTGCCCTTAAACTGCTGACTGTACTCAACAATTACTGGTGTGCTGTGCTGTAGCGTATGCATATTGTGTGTGTTGCTGACGTGTGTTCAGTGTATTTAGAGTTCTGCTGTCTGCATCTTGAAATCAGACAATCCTGTTTGCTGTGTTAAGCTAAAGGCCACTAAAATAACTGCATATAAACGTGTAACTCGAGTTCGGGCTGGTTTCGGGCAGTGTTGTTTAACTTGCTCTAAATTGTCAGTTCCAAGTAGAAATTATTGTTTTCTTTTGTGGACAGTTATCATCGTAGACATCAGGACAGTCCTGGAAATACTGCAGAAATGACAGAAGTCACAAATACTTTTTTTGAAAATATTTTAAGATCTCTGGAGAGTTTTGGGCAAACTGATGCTTCCATCACGTAGCTGGGAGCAGGGAGGCGTGAGTGTGTGTGTCTCCCTGCTGGTTCATTAGTTAAGTTTCCCCTCCACAAAGTGCTTTATAAATGCCTGGTGTATTTACTTCTGTAGCCCCTTCAAAACTCTTCACCACAGATGGGCATTTTCCCATATAAGCAAGTTAGAAAGGGGAAAAAATAAATCCTGGGCTATTTTATTACTTACTGACCACAGTCTGATTCAGCAATGGGTAGTGGTGTAAGTGTTAGTCCGATTATCCCACCAGGACTGGGTGGAAAGCGTGCTGAGGTAGGTGAGAAAAGCTAATTGATACTTGACTCGGTCTTTTAGAGCAAGCCCCAGCCCATTCTCCTGCTAAACACCAGACTGAAAGGTGGGTGGTGCAGGGGAGAGTTGGGTCTCTTATCTGTGCTGCTCAGGCAGTCGCCTCAAACAGAGGTTTGGGAAGTTGGGTTGGGGAGCCAAGCTCCTGAAGCACGACACCTTTGTCTCCTAGGTCTTGCTTTTGTAACCCATATAAATAGTTTACATGCTAGTTAGAGGCAAGATAACTAGCAGGGGGAGCCCTGCCTGGGAGATAGACAATGTGGTCTGTCTGCTCAGGGTACTCAGCCACACAGGTGTTGTTGGAGAAAGGGCTGACCCCAATTGGGCACTTCCCTTGGGAAACCAAAGGGTGAGTGGTTCACCCCCAGGTACTCTGTGCACCGCAAACTGCAGGACTTCTGTGAAAAGCACTGGGGTATATTCCCAAAGAATGTATCTTCAGTTGAAGCACTGACAAAATCCAGTATCTGTCTCCCAGAAAATTACCCTGACTCAAGCATCCTTACCGTTTTTAAGAATAAGGCTTTCAGTTTCTTGTTCTCTTATGTAAGAAAAATGTATTAAAGCAAGAATTGCAGACTCGTTATTCCATGCCTGTTGGCCTGGTCTGTGGATCTAATCGCAGTGTTCAGCCTTACTTTGTCAATCTGGTCTGATGATACAGAACTGTAAAATCACTTTTTTTTTTTTAAACATTCACTCATTTATTTGAAAGCATAAACTGTTAAGACTTTATGGTTTAGGAAATGTTAAAAGATTAAAGAAACAAATCTGAAATACTGAAAGTAGAAACTGCCATGATAAGGTTGGCAGCGTGACTAAAAATGACATTCCTTTCTATCTGATGAAGAATGTCTTTTGACATTAATTTTAAAATACTTTGGAAATTGAAAAGAGGAATAAGACTACCACTATTAAAAGTAACCACTTAAGATATTCATAACTATGCTAGTAATGGATTTAAAGATACAATGGCATCTTAATTTCTGACCTTTGCTCCCTGTTAGATGCCAGTCTCTTCCTTTCTTTCATATTACAGTAGCTTCTATAGGATTCCTTCCAACTGAAGTTCAGAGGTGGCTTCAGGGAAGGATGGAGTTTAACGTGATAAATGTGCCATACACCTATTTTATTCTTTCTTCTTTCAGGAGATTAAAAGTCACAGCTTTTCTTCATATAATAGCTGTATGTAGTCTGTAAAACACTGCAGAACACTTTGATTTGGTGGAGCAAAGAGGAACTGGACATCCAACAGAGAATACTTTCTTTAATAAGAAATGTTGGAATACTTCTCTTGGAAGAAAGTGCATGTGTGGACTCTGTGGAAGCCTGAAGTATTCCAGGACTCTTTCCCAGTTTTGTCTTTGAACTACCAATACATATTGCATTGAATTGAAATTATTTTTAACTGGCATCATCTGTAGGGCTGCCATCATTTTATTTAGTGGTGTTGTACTGGAAATGCTTTGTATTTTATTTATGGTCTGTCTTTAGACCTAAAAAAATCTGCTTGTCATCTGTAATATCTTGTAAACTTCCAAGAGCCTTGTAATTCAGCTGTCTTTGTTGTTTTGGAGCAGGAGCAAATGAAGGGAGTTGTCCTTAAGTGTGTGTTTTTCATAGGACAATAAACTCATATTCACATGCAGGACTGAGAATGATAATGGTAAAGGAAATAAAAATGCACTTTCAAATATCTTCCACTTAGTCTTAGATTAATATTCTTTGTCCTTCCCTCCTTTCTGCTACAGTTGTTGACATAAATTCCCTGTACAGTCCAGTGTGTGCCAGTGTGCATTACAAACATCTAAGTAAGGAAAGAGACAGTTGTATAGGGGAATACAAGTAGTAATATCACTTATTTTGTTTGTGATTTCGGGAATACTTAATAGTCTAGTACTCCAAGACCTTTCTCTTCTAAAAATAATGTAATTTTATAAAGAACCTTACTTATTTTTAATGGAATATATTATAGTCATTGATACCGTATTAGGAAATGCAGAATGTAAGCGCAGCTCAAGGTAAAAGAATAAAACATCATCATGTATGTCTGTTCACATTGCCTGGATTACTTTTCTATATGCAACTACAAATTTGCACTTTGAAAACAGGTTTAAGTTTTACAGTATTTTAATAATTTAATACAGAATATTGGCAGTTTGCAAAATTAATATTATAATCAGATTCTTGGAGTTATAATTGTAGTCACAATTCAGCTTTACCAGACTCTGTAGCATGAACAAGGTTACTTTGAACAAGGCCCCCCTTAAGATCCAGTATAGAGTCTTCTCTTCTTACCACGACATACTTTTCTTGGAACCAAATACATTCTCAGATATAATCACAGTTTTATTGTACAGTTTAGAAATAGTAATGGAATGCTGATGCTAAAGATTTGTGTGGTTATTTACACATTAGTACCCTTACTACTTGTATCTGAGACTTTGCCCTGTTTGCCATATTGCTTAAAAGAGGGGGGAAAAAGTAAAATAATTTTGGTTTTTTTGTCTCTTAATTGTGCTAGTCATAACTTCAGATCTGCATGTTTTTCTTTGTGCTGTCAGTAATTACATTCTCTTTTGGATTTTTTTTTTCCCCCTTAAGATCTGGAAGATTCCCACTACTCCTCCTCATAACTGGTGTATGTGTTTAACCCTAAATTGTGCATTATGGCAGACAAATTAACAAGAATTGCTATTGTCAACCATGACAAGTGTAAGCCAAAGAAATGCCGTCAAGAATGCAAGAAGAGTTGTCCTGTGGTTCGCATGGGTAAGGATGTAATTTAACAAAGTATTTAAGCAATTGGAGAAGTTTTAAATAATGTTCTACTGGGAGGAACCAGTTTTTTATAATTACTAGGGTTTTGTTTATCGTTCATGCTTCGTTTCATGAAGCCTTTAGAAATATCACTGAAAGCATGAGTAATTCATAGTAATAATGCCACTTCTCAGGTCTTTGGATGATCTGAAGCTTCAGTGAATATTAACCAGTTGTGTGTTCCTCTGTGGAATTTAGTAGTTCTGGCAAGAATTCTGATTCATCAGAAACTTTCTTGAGTTAATCTTATTCTTTTTCACCAGGAAAACTTTGCATAGAAGTCACATCGCAGAGCAAGTTAGCATGGATTTCAGAAACACTTTGTATTGGTTGTGGTATTTGCATCAAGGTAAAAGCTAGGCTGCTTTGTTTAAACTGATAAAATTTCCTTATTGTGCTGTTACATTTTGTATTGCATACTGTAACTTCAAAAAGCAGTTTTGTTTCCCTGAATAATCAGACCTCATTAACTGTTGTTTATAGAAAGTGAAGTACTGTGTCAGTTTACTGAACTGGTTGAGTTGCAGAGTGTGGGTTGTAACTTTTTGTTTGTGGCTTTGCTTTTGTTTGATTCTACTTGTTTGTTTGTGCTATAGACACCTGGCAGTAGAAAGATCTTTTTGTAAAAGAGCTAGAGAGTATGTGCAGTGCACCTTACTTGTATTGTAGACTGACAGTTGAAGTTGCTAACAATTGAATTTGAAAAACATGGTATTTAACTTCTTTGAAAAGTTGGCTGTGTGAATGAAAGTGAAGTAATTTTGTTAATAGATTTGCTTGTGTGCACTAATAATCTATAAAATTATTCCAATTACAGAAATGTCCTTTTGCAGCCTTGTCAATTGTTAACTTACCTAGCAACCTGGAGAAAGAAACAACGCATAGATACTGTGCCAACGCCTTCAAACTTCACAGGTATTTTATTTTGCAAATCAATGTAAAAGAGACAAATCAAGTTTTTGTTTGTCTAAACATAATGCACGTCAGGGTGTTCTTGTTTGTTACCTAGATAGCTTCCTTTTTGAATGTTAATCATTTTTCTTATTAAAAAAGTGTTACAATGAAATAAAATGTTGATCATCTTACAGAGCTTCTTTTTGAAGATCAGACTGCTCTTAGATGTTTCTTACAATCTTCTCTTTTTAAGGAATATTGATTTAATTTTAATTACATATTGGCAAGTTAACAAAGTAGGCTGAAATAATCCTGAAGTCTGAAAACAGGATGTAACATTTACTTTGCCACCAGATATTGGTGTCTGATGGCATTAATGTAATCCAAAGTTGTTGTTGTGTACAGGTTGCCTATCCCTCGTCCAGGTGAAGTACTGGGATTGGTTGGAACCAATGGTATTGGAAAATCAACTGCCTTGAAAATTCTAGCAGGAAAACAGAAGCCAAATCTTGGAAAATATGATGTATGTATCAGCAGTAAGATAGAGTTGGCATTATAGATAGCTGTGGTTATATTTTTTTCACTGAATTTTCATATCTGTGAAGGTGATAGAATTTGCGAGGACATTGGCACTTTCCCTATTAACAGCCAGTGACCTACTCAATGTTGTTAACAAAGGCTCTTTTGCAAACTCTGTATAACTTTCAAGGAGAATAAGGATACTAATTATAACTGTAACTCACTAAAATATGAGAGGTAGGTTTCAGTCTTGAAGTCATACTTAGGGTGTTTGGGTTTTTGTATACCAGTCTTATAAAACATCAGGTTTTTTTCCCTGCACAATTTACCTGTTCCCCATCAAGGGATTTAGGGAGCTCAAGTTCAGGAGTTTTTTCTAAGTTCAACATTGTTTTTATCTGAACAGCTCTAGTGTCTATGAGTGATCTCTTAGGCTTTTTTTTAATCTTTGATTCTTTTGAAGATGATTTCTTACAAAATATGTTGTTATTGTAAGTTGTTGAAGATATTTCCCACCCTGCACTTTAATACTGAGTTCTGAGAATTCTTTGCTTCTTCATGTTGCTGGATACTTGGACATTTTAATAGTATTTTTTGAGAACCAGACATAGAACAACTTAAAATCTGCTGGTCTTCATGGGAGATCAGAATCCAGTTTTCTAGGTATTTACCCTGAGTCAAACTGCAGCCAGCAAGCCAAATAATTTACAGGGATTTGTTTACCTAACTGTTCCAGAGAGTGAATATTATGAGAGAAAATACATAAATAATAACTATTGAGACTCTTCTTGTGATGGTCAATTTTGTCCTTCAGAAAGGTGTTACAGGAACAAGTGTGTTCTTCATCAGTTTCTTTACCTGAAAGAGTAGCATTTTAATATACTATGCATTTCATGGCTACCACTTAAAACTGCAAAGAAATAATAATTTCCCAGCTACATTTTCCATTCTCTTTCAAGTTCTGTTTATATTATTTTGTGGAGTTCTTGTTTCAGGTGATAGTATTGCAGAAATAGCAAAACTTTTTATTTTCTGAATGTGTACTTAATTGAGTTACCATGCTTCCAAAACCAGACTTTCCCATGAAGAGCCAAATCATTATGACCACAGAAACACGTGGTATGAATTGAATCTTCCACGTTGCTTCTGCTGTAAAACTTACGGAGCATTTTCTCTGTATACTTGCTTGGTTTGGAAATATGGCTGTGTTGCTCTGTTTCTGTAGTGTTTACCATCAAATAAATTAACTTGGCACCATTCAGAGTAGTATGATGTGTAAAACAAGACTTTTCAAGTTGGGACTTTTTCCTGGATGATTGCTCTGAACAGTTCCTTTGTTGTTTTTTTATTTTTCTTAAAATTTTTGCTTTGTCTTCTCTGTTTCCTTCGCAATGTTTGCTAGAAGCACAGAAAATGACCAAATTTTGTTGCGTCTTTTGTGCAAGTTGATTTTGTTAGTTCAGTTCATCCCTTTTCCTTTGGATTAGCTGGATCAGATAGCTAATAAGTGCAGTTACACTAATAGTTTGTGATATCATTTTCCCCATGAAGTAGTTTCACTTGTGGCTTCTTAACTAAGACAGTTTTGTATGTCCTAGGTGCCAATTTTAAATGTGTTTTCTTGAAAGGGCTTGTGACACCTTGGAAAAAAAATCTGCACTTCTGCCCTCCATTTTGCAATTTTATAACTTTTCCATTTGTTTTAAATGGAAACTTTTCAGAGGCAACTTAACAGTTTGGTAACTACCTTTCACCCAGGCTTTTTTTTTATATCCTTGCAAGCAGAGTCTGTTTGTTGTATTGATCAGAATTTTAAAATTAGATCTTTTTTATGTTTTTAGAATGGTATAAGTAAACACAGGCTTTAATTTTGTCACAGGATCCACCTGACTGGCAAGAAATTTTGACTTATTTCCGAGGATCAGAATTACAGAATTATTTTACCAAGATCCTGGAAGATGACCTGAAGGCAATCATTAAGCCTCAGTATGTGGACCAGATCCCTAAAGCTGCAAAGGTGAGAAATTTTGTGAGTTAATAGAAACTCGAAGCTTCTCCTGTAGTACTTCTCTTGTGTTAAAGATTTTATTTAACAGCATAATTCAGTGTCAAAAATGCACTACTGTCTGAAATATTTAATTTTGAAATAATGTTTGGGGGGGGTTATTATTTATCATACAGGGAACAGTGGGATCAATTCTGGATAGGAAGGATGAAACTAAGACACAGACTGTTGTATGTCAGCAGCTTGGTAAGTAAATTTTTAGAATTTATCTTCCAAGCATTTGAGAAATTAGTATTTACTGAAAAAATAAATTACTACTAATGTGATAGTAGATTTAAATTATACCAATTAAAAAAAAAAAAAAAAGGAAAAAAAGTAAATATGTTTAGTTTAAAGCCTACAGCTTGCTGTAAGCATATCTGAACCAGCGCAAATAATACTTCCTAGTGGCAAAGGCAAACTAATTGATACATGCTAGTTAACAGAATATAATGCAGCTTATGTTTTATGGTAGGAAGTGTGTATTTTTAAATCTGGTAGAATTCCAGTTATTATCTGCTGCTCTTGCTTGCTTACAACTCTGGCAAAATCTTATAATCCCCTTCTTGTGAGAACCGTTGCGTATAGAAAATATTAAAATATTATTCAAGGGCAAAAAAAGGTTTGTGGGTTTTTTTCCCCTCAAAAACCCTCTATGTATAGCTAATTGTAATGGAAGTAATAGTGACTTCTGAGAATAATGCAATTAATAAGAAGAACATCTGTGTGGTCCAGCTCTGATAATTGTAGGTGTTTTGAATTCAGAAGTTACTAAATTTAGGTGTTAATTTAGATGCTGCTAAATTAACAACAGGATTCTTTTGGGTAGATGTGGGTGGTAACAGTAGGGCTGCATTGTGCCACCAAGAGCGTGGTCTTGGAGTCCCACTGACTAGTGAACCAGTACATCCTTCAAATTTGCTATTCATAAAGCTAAGGAGAAGATACTGGCTTCACCCATTTGCTGTAACATTTGGGGGACTTGATTTTCCTGACAGTCAGAACTCTTCAGCCAGGTCTAACAAGAAACACTTTTAAAACTGGTATAGTTTATTTTTAGGGCCAGAAATCTGTACCAAATATATGGAGGAAAACCAAATAGAAATGTGGTTCTTCTGCGTGGTAAGAAGCAGCCATGCAAATTCATCAGCTAATGCTGAAGAGAAGCCGTAATTTGCTGTGACTTACAAAGAGCATTATGATGCTTCTATGTAAACTGAACACTTATTTTACTTCTTTCTGTTCTTTCCTCTGTGTAGGATGTCTGCTGTGATTATACATGTTTCTGTAGGTAATAAAAATATGAATTGTTGTTTTGTTTATAATGTATTTAAAATTAACCACTTATTTGCAGACTTAACCCATCTGAAAGAAAGAAATGTTGAGGACCTTTCAGGAGGAGAACTTCAGAGATTTGCTTGTGCAGTTGTTTGCATTCAGAAGGCTGATATGTATGTTTAATTTACTTCTGTTCACATTGCTTCTAATAATCTGTCTCAGAATATGGTCCTCTAATTTACATTTATTGTTAGAAATACTACTTTCATTTTAAATACTTGAACAAAAGGATTCCAAAAAAAAATTACCAACTCAGCAGCCAAGATTCCTATTTACTCCATAGATAATTTCTGGAAATAGCTAATTTCAGAAGTCAGTGTTAAATTACAGCATCACAACTTCATAACCTTTCCCTAATCCCACATAAACATATCTTATTTGACAGTGTACCTCACTTAGCCTCTCTGAATAAGAAATGGACAGATGCTTCCCCACCTCTGGGAACTCGTGTCCCTCTTCTTATGTCTTGCAACCAGGAAATTACTGTGTAGTCTCTGCTGTTTCCTGACTCCTTGGGACTAAGAAAGCAAGATCAGAAGAGTTATGGGTGGTTTGTTTTGTTTTGTTTAAATTTTGTTTGTTTGTTTGGGTTGGGGTTTTTTTGGTTGACTGGAATTATTTTTATTTATTTTTTAGTTTGAGTGGGTTTTCTTGTTTATTTTGGTTTGTTTTTCTCTTTTGGAAGATGTCCTTCCAGTCTTCTGAAGTATTTTTGCACTTTTCAGTTCATACCATGTTTAAGCTGAATCAGAACTGATTGATTTCTCATAACATTTGCTAACTTTGTCAAAGCTTTTGGCAAAGTAATATTTAACTCAAACTGTTTAACAATTTCACGTGACAGTCACCAGTGATTTGAGGCAGGTGTCAGTACATAATTTTCTTTTTTTGTGTCTCTCAATATCAATAATAATTGTTTATTTCTGTGTATTTAATGCTTGAAATGTTAGTATTGGGTTTGGAATAGTGGAAAGCTTGCATTCACTAAGACTTCACTCTTTCTTTTGCTACTAGCTTCATGTTCGATGAACCTTCTAGCTACCTGGATGTCAAACAGCGCTTGAAGGCTGCCATTACTATTCGATCTCTAATAAACCCTGACAGGTAAATACAAACTTTAACTTTTTTTCTAGACTGTAACAACAGATGACTTTTTACAGAGGGAAGAAACATGCAGTCTGTCTCCCTAGAAGCGCTGACTTTGCAGTATGGTACACTAATAGATGTTTAAAATATTCTAAGTCAGTAATATTCTATTCCTTTGCGTTTTGGAAACTTGTTTCCTATCATTTCTGTACTGTTTCAGCATTGGAGTAAATTTTGTAATGAGGATGTGAAAATACAGGTGAATACAGGTGTTTTTCACCTGAATATTGCTGTTCCATCCCCTTCTCGCAAAGATTTTTTTTTTTCTTAAAATGTGCTAAGTATTTTCATTCCAATCAGTCAGTATCCTTCCACCTACTGTACATAAAGAAGCTTCCAGTTTACACTGGAGACAGACTTCAACCTTGTCATTCACAATGTCTGTTTATTGGACAGTTAAAAAAAAGCTTATCAGAGATTTGAATTCTGTCTTTATTTAGTATAAAGCTAAGAAACTGTATTAAATTAAAATCATGTTGATAGCTTTTGCTTATGCAAGAAAGAAAAAATGTTTTGCATTGAAGTACAAAAGCATCTCTCTGGCTCTGTTTTTCAGGTACATTATTGTTGTAGAGCATGATCTAAGTGTGTTAGATTATCTCTCTGACTTTATCTGCTGCCTGTATGGTGTGCCAAGTGCTTATGGTGTTGTTACTATGCCTTTCAGCGTAAGAGAAGGTAATTCTTGCCATATTTCTCTTTTTAAACATACCCAAAAAATTCTGTGGAAGGAAAAAAAGGTACCGAAATGGTAGTTGTCCATTTTGTGAACATGTCTTCTTCCTGTTACAGTTCAGTGACTAAAGAGCTACTGGTTTATTTTGTGTAGAATTTCTATTTTACATGATCCTAAATTCATAACTACCCAGAAGTCTCAGTTATGAAATGCCATTTGTTTCTTGCTATGGATGTAATTTTGATATTTACAGGTGTTTTTAAACAGTAGAGTTACATGAAAGACCCCTGTAAATAGTAGCAAAAGGGCAGGAGACAGTTTGCACTGTAGAGAGGTTGTAGTGTTCAGCTGAATTGACCACACTTGTAGCACCAAGGCTCAGTAATAAGTTTTCTTTGTGATAATGGGTCCAACAGCAGCAGTTTCTTTAAACCCTACACACATTACTAATACTAGGTTTTTAAGAAGAGCTGTAGCCTTTCTGCAATTTTAGTAAGATTTTTCTTCATTCAACTTGCATAATATAAACGCTTTCAAATAGGTTTTGTTGCCTCTTTTAACATGCCATCTAAAATCCAGTGTTCTCCTTATCTGATGGGAATTTACAGCCAAGCATTGAAATTCATCTTGTCTCGCTTTGTTGTGTGATCTTGCTTTTTTAATGACCTTTTCTCCTCCCTTCATAGGCATAAACATTTTCTTAGACGGCTATGTCCCGACAGAAAATCTAAGGTTTCGAGATGCATCTCTGGTATTTAAAGTAGCTGAGACAGCTAATGAAGAAGAGGTGAAAAAGATGTGTATGTACAAATACCCAGGAATGAAAAAAAAGATGGGAGAATTTGAGCTGTCCATAGTAGCTGGAGAATTCACTGATTCTGAAATTATGGTGATGCTAGGGGAAAATGGTAAGTGCCATTCTTGGAAACTGCTTCTACAGCCTTAAATATGCTCCTAAAGCCCTTCTTCAGTCTGGGAGCCAGGCTTCAGAATTACTGGTTTTGAGTCAGGTTGACCTGCTTATTTCCTAGTGAAGATGTCATGCCATGAGCTTGCTCTCTAAACAGCATTACTAAATGTGAACGATGCCATCGTGTTTGTCTGTTACCCCATTTTAAGAACTTGGGTTGGCAGGATGATGATAGACCTGGTGAGCTTAGCCACAGATCTAGACTATTGCAGCTTTAGATGTCTCTTCCATTTGAAAAAGCAAGTAACAGCAAGTGCTGTTTGTGGGAAGTGGATATAGTAATTCTCAATGCAGTCTAATTTTAAAATGTATTTTTTATTAAGGTTTTTTTTTTTTTACTTGATTGTTAGAGATCAAAGTTACTAAAAAGCCTGAAGTAACTCATAACTTGCATGTTTTTTTTAGGAACTGGCAAAACGACGTTTATCCGAATGCTTGCAGGAAGACTTACGCCTGATGAAGGAGGTAGTGCTTAATACCTTAGTTGAAACCCATTTTGAAGATACTGGAAAGGCTTTCGTTTTCATTATAAATTTTATCTTCTTATAGGTGAGGTCCCAGTTCTAAATGTCAGCTACAAACCACAGAAGATCAGTCCTAAATCTACAGTACGTTTAAGCCTTACTTATTAAGTATTGTGTTTGCTACAAAAAGCATGCTGGTAGTACCCAAGTGGAATTTCTTTATGCTTGGAACAAAAAGCTCTGTTAATTCTGCTTTTCTTCTTGTGGTGTGGTGCATGAAACTGAGTGGCAACGTTTTTCTTTTAATAGGGGAGTGTCCGTCAGCTACTACATGAGAAGATCAGAGATGCCTACACACACCCCCAGTTTGTAACTGATGTAATGAAACCTCTTCAAATAGAAAACATCATTGACCAGGAGGTATTTATTGCCTGAGACAACTTCCTAACTTTTCTTCTTTAATTCTCTGCCTGTACCTGAACTAAATACGGCCTTGTTCCCCCCACTCCAATAGGTTCAAACACTGTCTGGTGGTGAGTTGCAGCGCGTTGCATTAGCTCTTTGTCTTGGGAAACCTGCAGATGTCTACCTAATTGATGAACCGTCGGCATATTTGGACTCTGAACAACGTCTGATGGCTGCTAGAGTCATTAAACGGTAAATTATGCATGATGGGGAAGGTAACGGAAGTTTTCAGTAGTTTTACAGTAAGTTTACATTCAGCTTTCTCTTTTTTTTAATTTCTATTTCAGTTTCATTCTCCATGCTAAAAAAACAGCTTTTGTGGTAGAACATGACTTTATCATGGCTACGTATCTTGCTGATCGTGTGATTGTTTTTGATGGTATCCCTTCCAAGAACACACTTGCAAACAGGTAAGAGACTTGTTTGGATTAGTAATCAAGATAAAGGAGGACAACATCGAAATAAATTATCAGAAGCATCAACAAAAGTAACAAGGTGAAGCATCCCTGCCTATGGAAATGTATGCTGCATTTAAAGGGATCCAAGAGTGTCCTGAGCGTTCTGGCTTTTGTTTTGAAGTGAGGAAAAGAAAATCAGGTTGACTCACTCTTAGGGGCTGCCTAGACCCAGAGCTGGGGCATAGCTAGAGACTGTAACCAAGCCCTCAAAACCTAGACCAGCTCCTGACTTAAACTATAGCCTTAGGCAACAGCACACCAATTGAGTTACAGTCAGAGGAGAACAAATAAGTGGCATTGATCTGTAAGGAATGGGAAAAAAAAAAGAGGACCAATTGTAAATGATGCTTATGAAAACAACTTTCAGGTGTATTCAAAGCAAGCAGTGTACCAAGGCTGCCTGGATGCAAACCCTGTGGAGTGCAAGTCATGACAGCAACACATAATGTACAGTCTATGAATTTACTCTTTCAAAGCTGTCCCTTTTGGTATCTTTACTTTTCTTCCTGTAAATTGCATATAAATTACAGAAGCTTTGTGAGGAGCAGCCTTACTAGAAACCAGGCTTTTAGGACAGTGTAATTACCAAGTACTTCAGGCAAGCCAGGTGAAGTTAGTGTACACATTAGTCTAGCACTGTGTTAACAAAACTGCTAGCCGGGTTGTGATGGTATTCCTTTGAAGAACACACTTGTTTGAATAAAAAAATCATTATCAAATAACTGTTTCTCAACATCAATATATGTTATGATCTCTGTATCTTAATAATGGTGCAACTCTTGGGTTTTTTTTTTGAATGTAAATAACTAAGAGTGCCAGGCACACACGCGGGTGTGGATACAGAGTAAAAAGAATGTAAAGGCAGCAGTCTGAAGGCTTGCAGTGCCCTGCTGAGGTACTGCTGAAAGATGAGTAGTTACTTCTTCTCCAAGGCATGATTTGACTGAAAATGTAGCACACCCTGGTGTGTCAAATACAGCTCACCCTTGTCTTACCAGACCTGAATCAGCTCAGGATGGAGATTAAAGCTGCCTGTAATTTGCATAGTATAGAGCTTGTGAAAATTGAGCTGGAATGTTCTTCTCTTTTAACAGTCCACAGACTCTTTTGGCTGGAATGAATAAGTTTTTATCTCAACTTGAAATCACTTTTAGAAGAGACCCCAACAATTACAGACCAAGAATAAACAAACTCAATTCAATCAAGGTAAGAGAGAAGCACCGTTACAGTGAAGAAGCCATGACTTTGATATAAAAGCCAGGTTTTAAAATAAGAAACAAAATGAAGGCTAACCTCGTAGTTTTACTGTGGTGGAAAACAGCATATGAAATGAGTAGTTAGAGTAATAAGGAAAGTAGAAAGAAGTTTAGATAAGTCTTTTATTTCAGCTGTGTTGAAGTCTGCCAAAAACTACTTCAAGTAATATTGACCTTTTTTTCTTTTCCCAAGGATGTGGAACAAAAGAAGAGTGGAAACTACTTTTTCCTGGATGACTAAATACTGAATCTGAGCATCTTTGTAACTGGCATATAGAAATGTATATTGGAATCTAAACATTTGTGGATGAGAAGGCTCAGTCAGGTTTTAGAACACTTAATCTTTTGGAGCTTAAAATCTCTCGCTGCGCGTAACATCTGAGACCAGTAGCAGTGTAAATCCTAGTCTGAGTAAAACTGCCACTTTCTATATTTTGGTGACACAGCCCTATTTTCAGTGTAATAATTTCAAAATGGACCACCTTGAAATTGTGCAAATCCTGATTTTTTCAAAATTGAAGGGAGGTTTTCAGTTCACTATATCCTACTCATGTACCAAATACTGAAAGCACTTCCTCATTTTAAAAACCTTTGAAGCTGTTTTCTGTATAAGATGGAAGCTTACCAAGAGTGTCAAGCTACAGAAACAACTATTTTAAAAAGGTTGAATCACTCTGGATGAGGGTTTCATAAATAAATATCCTCCTAACTTACAGCTCTTCTGTGACATGGTCGAAAATTCTTGAATTACTCATTCAAAAATGTGTCTATCTCTATGATGCATTCACACACACCTTTTCTTATCCTACAGAGAAAAGCACACAAAAGATGGAGTACAAACAATAGAAAGGAAGATAGCTACGCCTTTTTCAGTCATCTGTCCCAGACCTAGTTACAGGAGAATAGTCAGTTAAATACAGTCTTAAAAGTGAAGAAAGGTTAATGGCTGTTCTTTCCAACTCCTTCCTCCACTGCCATCTTTCCATGTAAGTTTTTACAAGGTTAAGATGCAAGAATTACTTTTGCCAAAGCAAAAGCCTTGACCCTTATTATAGACAAAAGTAAAGGTAAATAAAAAATAGCTTGCAAAAAATTGATTTCCAGATAAAGTATGGTCCTTGAGGGAGACTGAGGGAAAAGTGCCTGTATTTAAGGGTTCCTACTTCCCTGTTTTCTGCATTTAGTCCAGAGCCAGGGCTAAACTGCAGCAGTTTGCTCTCACCTGATGACCCCTCCTCATCTGAGAATTAGAAGCAGGGAAGAGAAACCCTGTGGGTTGAAAATATAGGTGGATTTAAGGAAATAACAAAACATACAAACACCAACACTGCTTGGGACTACAGGGAGCTGTAGGCCAAGAGGGACAAGCCCCAGGGAACAGAACTCCCCACCCTCAGCAAACTCTGCTTTTATAATGAGCATGAAGTCAGTGGTGTGGGACACAGCTTGGGGCAGCTCCCAATTGACTTGGGGTTGCTAATGGTCTGCCCTCCCTGGCTGGCCTGGGATCCTGTCCCAGTGAAGCTAGGACTCGTGTGTAATTAAGTTTTGCAGACATATAAAAACAACTTTAAGCTATGTATCTTAAAAGAAAAGGTATTCTCCATGCAACGGTTGTCTGTTCTGCCTTCACTGGCAAGTGAAAAATGTTGTAAGAAAACATGGCTTTCTTCTTTATTTACATTTTTGTAAGTTACAGGAGAAGGCAGTGCTTTGCCTTTTTAAAAAAAAAAAAAAAGCCACTATGTGTGTTAGTAACTTGGATATTTTATAACCATGTCAATATCAATTGTTACATACACTCTGCCTCACTATGTCTAACTGACAGAGATCCATCTCTATCATGCCAGCAGAGGTACTCCATGAGGAAGCACAAGTAACAAACACAGCCTTACACCACCACCACCCTGTGTTTAGACAATAACTTGGAAAGGCGAACTAAAACTTAGTTCCAAGTCATGCAAGTGAGTACAGATCCCTTTGGATGCAAGTTCTGCATCTCCTGTTAATCAGCCCTAGTTAGGGTGAGGTAAAGATGCTGTTTAGTGAATACCTGAAGCTGTGGCTCTCAGTGTGTTATATGCTGAGTATTCCATACAGTCCCCTACGGCCCAGTAGGATCCTGAAACCAACATCTTGCCCAAGGTGAAGGGTTTGGCCAATCAACCTTCAAGCAAAACCAGAGGAAACCATAATCAACAGTGAGAGTGGAGAACATAGTGCAGATGCACTTTTCAGTCCTTAACTGTCCTAGAGGAGCAAGGTGGGGCACTCGAAGTCAATGCTAAAAAGTAAACTCTAAAAGCAGAGTGGTGCCAGTTACTGCCCTGCCTGTTTCCCATCGCTTCCCAGGAGGCTGTAGAAAGTGTGCTGCCTTTGTTGCAACAAAGCTCACCATTAAATGCTTGCTCCAATACCAAATGAGTATTTCAGTGACTGCTGGACAGAGTTAGCCTACAACAGCTTTAGAACCTCTCAGGAAAGATGATGGGAAGCTGCTTTTAACCCTGTGTAAGCAATAGAGGTAAATGGAAGAGCACAATGGTATCAACTGTTAAATCCCTCGGTGCTTGCTTAGTTCTCAACCTGAAAAACTGAAGGTCACCTCTTTTGAAACCCTGACTATATTTCTGAGTAGAAAAGTAATATTTGGTTAAAAAAAACCCAAAACCAAACAAAACAGAAAACCCACAGCACCACCCCTTCCACCACCATTTTCAATAAGAACTAGAAATCGAGTTGTCCCCTTCTAGTTCACAGCTTGCGAACGTATTAACTATTGTTTATGGTACTGCTGGTGTCTAGAGGTGGCACTTTCAGAACAAACCCATACATTTAATGTCATTGCAACAGTTTCAAATATGTAAATTAATTTAGAAAGAGAGTGAAAAGACAGACATTTATTTTAAGTAGGGTTTTATACATGGCATGCATCTGAAAAGAAATTCTTCACGTAACTATCACATAAGTTTCCTGATCAAGGGTGTACAATCTTGGACATGAACAAAAGGGTACCATCACCTACACTAGTATATACAGAGATATAAAAATACACACAACAGTTAATTTTACAGAGCAACAGAGCTGAGTGAATACTGTGCATGCTGCACTCTCCAGGTTTGGACAGCTGAAGATCCAAACTGCAAAGGCAACAGAACACTTCAGGGGTCAGTATCAGGGGTCAGAAGAAACAGCATCAGATCTCTGACACAGTGTAAAAATATAAGGCAGAAGCCACTTTCTTCTGAACTGTAGGGAAGAGCAGAGCACACCAAGACTCCCCATCTTGCTTTTAAAAGTAGTTCCAGCAAGGAGTTGTACATGCAAAACACAAACTCGCATCAACAGTGCAACAACAAAAGAATACTGAACAGTAGCTCCATCATACAAACTTAAAAAAATTGTAACATGTACTTTATGCATCTCTCCTCACAAAATATCTAGGATTTGTCAGTGCATTAGTGTTAAAGTGGCATTAAAAAAACTTCTGCTATTAGAACAGATGCAGAATTATTTTGGAAATGCATAGCATCTACATTTTTATTGTCTTTGTAATTACTCAGTTGGCATAGGCACCATTCTAGTCACACCAGCGTTAAGAATTCTTGGTGGAAACAGCCACTCTCATCAATCCATACAGAGCTATTCTTGACTGCTTGTCTTGATCTTGATTTCAACAAATAAATGCTTTTTAAAATTCAAAAATATACCCTATGAATATTAAAAGAACTATATACAACATACCTAAGACACAGGGTTAGCTGGCTGCCATATGTGTAACACACTGAAGAGACATTCAAGTCTGACAGATTATTTTTTTTTTCAGATGAAAGGCCTTTGGGTTGGAAGCATATCAAAGACAACAGTGCAGCAGGCTGAGAATTCCTTTAGCTCAGTTCAGAACTAAGGCATTGTATGATAAAATATACATTTATATTTGGTGCAACGTTACCATCAATTTTACAGTCTAGATCACGTCAAATGCTGTAATTTGTCACTCTAGTAAATGTACGTATCCATCTTCTATCACAAACTCAAACCTTTGTGGGGAAAAAGAAATATCAAACACTACATCTATTGGTTTTTTCTAATTTGACATTGAGGAAAAAAATACTAAGCCAAACAAACTATAATTCCCCAAAAAACATACGGTAGGAGTTCATGTCCTCCTAGTCTTTATTCACCAAAAGTTAAACATATCTTTGCATTTTACTAAAAAGAAAGACTTCAAATCTTAAACTGCTACTTCAAATTACTTTTCACATTTTCAGATTTTCAATTACCCATTTGTTCTATGCTTGATGCCCCCTCTGATTATCTCCCAGTGTTGCCCTTCTCCTGTCATTCCTGTACGGCCTCCCCCTGAAGTTTCGCTGATACTGGTAGCCCTCGTCCCTGCTTCTGCTGGGTGGTCCTTTCCAGGCTTCCTCGTTTCTTTGGAACTGGTACCCTCCCCTGCTGGAATAACCCCACTCAAGCCTAGGCCTTCTGCCTCCTCCGTAAGTCTGGTTATAAAACTGCTTGGATCTGCCACTCCTCAGCATATCAGAAACCTCACTCTCGTCTTCAGAGCTCTCCTCCCTGGTTCTCTGGGCCCTGCTTTCTGGCTGCAGATGACCCGCACCCTTAGCATCTCTGCCTTTGTCAGTCTTCTCCTTACGACTGGGAATGCTGTTCCTCAGTTCGTTTGGTGGTGGGTCTGCCAGCAGTGGTGGAGTGTTGGGCACTGCTGTCCGCCTCTCAGTCCCCTGTGCTTGCGGAGGGCGACCTTGCTGCCCAGACGCTTTTGGCTTCGCAGGAGAAGCCGAAGGACAATTCTGCTCCAGCTGAGGTGCCCTAACTGCAGTGTCTTTGGGGGCACTGCTGGCGCCAGCCCCAGGGAATGGGACGGTGCTCGAGCCGCTGCTGCTCCGAGTCTTCTGAAGCTGCTCTGCAGAGTTCACCACAGGAACTGGAGGGCTGCATTCTTTAGCCACATACACGCTTGCAGAGGTGCTGGCTGCTGCCTCTTTCTCCTCAGGTGATGTGACAACGTTGGGTCTTGCCACTGAATTTTCAATGAAACCCTGAACTGGGTACCCATACCAGAAATGAGGAAAGAAAGGAGGTGCTATTGGAACAGCTCCTAGGAAGTGATTGTGTCCGAAGGGTGGCTGTGGGAACATACTTTTCCCTCTCAGGGACTCCTCGTAGTTTGGATGAAGAGCTTGCACTGGATTCTCTGGTTCTACACAGACCTGTCCTTGGCTTTCTGTCACCTGAGCTGGAGGTATCATCAGAGGCAGTGATGGAGATCTACTGTCAACCTGTGGGATCTGACCATTGGACCTGGCCTCACTCTGCACAGGAAAGTGCCTGTTGGGTCGTGCGGTTTCGGTCTCGCTCTGAGTCGGCGGAGTCTCCTGGAACCAGGGGTTGTGTGGATACACAGGAAGGGACACGTTTGGGTACATTCTACAAGCAGCTAAATAGGCCTGGTGCAGGGGGTACAAGTAAGAATGGGGTGCCCACATGGGACAACTGTATGCCTGCAAGACAGAGGGGAGAAGAAAAAAAGCATTTGGTCTTTTAAGTGTTCAGACATAAAATAATACACAGCTCATTTATCATTTTGAAACAGTTAATTACAGGAAGTAAAGGCTAATTTTATTTACAGTGACTGCCCTCAATTCTAAATATCTAGGACTCCAGGATGATGTTCTCATTTTTTTGTTTTCCTTCCAAATGCAGCTGCAACAGGCAACAGTTATGACCAGCAAGAAAACCTGGTAACAGTATCTATACAATTAATTTAAACACATGATGCTGTTAAGTCAAGCTTCAGCTATGCATTTGAAGACACACGTTTCAAAGTCATTTTCCAGAATCACAATTATGAACCTGCAATTTGCCCTACCAGCTCACTTGTCAAAATTCTAAGGGATAACAATCAAAACAAGAAGAATTTGTACCACACATTAAAAAACCCAAAACACTACACCGAGACCCAAAGTTAGATCATTTCCCCAAGAGCAAACTGTAAAGATTGAAATCCACAAATACACACCCCAGCCCACAGACCAGCTCTCTTAGAAGCCCTTCCATGAAGTGGGGGAATAGGTTTCATTAGAACACACAACCCACATTCCAGCTACTGGTGCAGGTCACAGGATGGCCACACACCACTGCCAGCAGTGACCTTTTCTGCACTGTTAAGTGAACACAAGCTACATTCACAGTACTGAAGTTCCCCACCTCAGGTGGTGACCCCCTTCCTTCACCTCTACTTCCATGTTAACCAGCACACAGTGGCTTATGGTTGCGTTGCTCAGAGTTAAGAGTTTATAAATGCAGACTTGGTGTTTGTGCTATAGTACACAGCAACTGGCCCAAGAGCACCACTGTAGGATGTGTTTATAATACAATGTGCCAAATACACATATTTCAGGCCATACAGAACACCATGCAAGGCTGCTGGGGGCACAAGGATAAGAAAACATTGGAGTAGGCAGAGGGCAGAGGCCAAAACCCCGCATGGTCTTGTCTGTGCCATCTGTAGAAACAGTCCCTGGAGCAAACCACCCTGAGAAGCCTACCCAGACCTCCTCTGAGGCACAAGTCATTGCACTCTGAACGAGCAGCTGGAAGGGTCTGAGTAACAGCATGGCAGCATCTGGGACCAAAGCCGTGGGGAGAGTGTAGTTCTCAGATACCTTAGGTACTACCTGGTCACCAGCAGAGGAACACAACTACTAGAACATGGTCCTTCGACCAGTAGATGGTGCTGAAGCAGCAAATGTCAGACTGTACCTAAATAATACAAACTAGCAGCAAGGAGAGTCACAAATATACGTAGGCTTGTGAAACAAACACTGTTTAAATATATTGCAGTGACACTTGCTCCTGACTTACAGATTTTCTATTGAGCAAAGAGACTGGAATTAGGCACACGGATACCAAATCCAAATTTACTTTGTAAGTTGTGCTGAACATTCTCTCTTTCCATGCAGACACCAAAGAAAAATCATTACTTATGGCCAAAGTCATGTGGAATAAACCTGAGAGCTCAGTACCTTTACCAAAGTGGTTTGCCTGACAGAAGTAGCAAGAAAAGGTAAAAAAGGAACATGTTTATGTGCAGAAGAGAGAAAGTAAGCAAACAACTGGTCCTTACCAAGAAATGGAAAATGCTGCCTTTTTGGATGAGCCTCTTCCCCAACCACACACACAGATTTGCACCACACACATATTAACCACTGTTATAATTACTTAGAGGGTTAAAAGTAAAATATTGTTGTCCTTAATCTGAGCAGAAAGGACAGGCATGCAGTTTACAGGGAGTGTCCATAGGGAAAGACAGTAAGCATTTGTACTGCAGTGGCTTTCCCAGTCTACACACATGGTCAAAATCTGAGGGCCTTTTCTCTTACTATACAACACTTCCAAAATAATGCGTCTTCAAACTGTGAATTTGTAAAGCACAATCTGCTGACTGTATAGCCACAGTTGGAAGTCAGTAGTTCTCACTATCACTCGAAATAGAAATTTATTTCTGTTGACTAACTGTAGTGTGGACCACTGCTGGGATCCCAGTTAACAGAAGACAAAATAAGAAAGTATTTCAAATGTAAAGATAAACTTGGAAGTGTACAATTGCAGCACCCAAACTTCTGCACTCTAAGTACTACCAGATACAAGCAAGTTTTATGGTATAACAAACACAAAATCTTAAGTAGGTTTGGAGAGTTACCTTCACACCAAGATTGAAGAAAAATCTAAGGATATTCTTATCTAGGAAAAAGAAAAACAGAAAAATATCTATGAAGACCTAAAATATTACACTTCATCTGCTACAAAAATTAGTCCCTGCATAAAGTTCCATTTCACTACAGAAACACCAGTGTCAAGTTGCCACTTCCACATCTTTTATCAATTTGGTGGGGTTTTTTGCCACAGTAAGATACCTAGAACACAACCCCAGTTCAAATTTCAGTTTTAACAGTTTGTGGAACTGAACTTCTAGTTTTTAAAGAAACAGTTCAGTAAACAAACACCACCATGCAGTCAGGCATGGTATGCTCCTTACTGGCATGTTCCATGTATGCAGTATGCCAAAACCTGTATTTTCCCAGAACAGTAAGGAAATGCTCAACAACTTCCAAGCTTCTGATTGCAAGAGAAAAACCTGTTCCTGAAAGAGGAAGCAGTTCTCCAAAGAAAAGCCTTTACAGTCCCAAAACCTCGAGTTATAGTGGGTCAAGCTGAGAACCACAAAATGATCCCATCAGATTTCTAGGTGTAACCACTTAAAATAACTGTGATGTCAGCAGTGCAAACTGCACCTGCAGTTACACTGAGCAGTTACAACTGCATTCAGCATTCCCTCCCATGCCTTAAATCATAGAATGACAACATTTACATCGTTTGACACAGATTAATGACAGAACCAACGAAGTTGTCTTTGTCTACATGTCAAGAAAAGAAAAGCTATTAGAGAAAATGGTATAAAATCCAGACCTCCTTCCAGCTTCTCACCTTTAGGTAAGTCTTCCCCAGAACTGCACAGGGAGTAAGAGGGTGCAACGGCTCTTTCTCCCTTTTCACTGAAAGGGAATCCAGGGTATAGTGGATCCTGATAAGGATTCAGAGTCTGAGGCAAAGGCATTAAAGGCTGGTTAACTGCTTGTAGTGACACGGGAACTCCAGCAACTGGAGCAGATGTTACCTGAGCCTGTGATACAATAGAGTCAGATCCCGTTGCTGAGGCTGCCATCAATGAAGAAGCAGGTATTTGGGCTGGAATACCTAAGGGGAAAAAAACCATATGTATCTGTATCTATTTATCTCAATTACATACAATCACAAAAGAAAATGACAGCAGGAAAGCAAGTTTCAAATGGCAGAAGAATAAAAAAAAGAAGAAAAAAAAGATATTTAGGAAGACATAGGAGGAAATTCTTGAGTCAGGAAACAAAAGAACATTTGGCTAAACGCAGAGAATAGTTTTCAGAAGAGTGAAACAGTTCAGCTTTCCAGAAATAGCTAAACCCTTCCCATACTTATTTTTCAAATTATGAATACCAGATGGAAAGAGGAAGGGGGAGAAAGGCAGGGAACTGAAAGCTGTCTGTGAATCTCTGCAGCTCTCCTTCTGACTAGTCATTTACAGTCAGCTCTGAATCTGAGCTCAGATCAACCGGGCTACATATCGCCTGTCACAGATGCAGTCAAATACAACAGACTACTGCTGTAAAGTGAACACAGTACACTGATTTGAAAGTTAGTTCTTATACAGAAACACCACAGTGGAGAGAAAATACAGCACCTGATCTAATGAGCAACATTGAGTCTAAGCCAATTCCACGTATCAGAAGACATGCACAGCACCGAAAAACCTTTATAGTGGCTTTGCAGCTCAGGTCCAAGTGGATCTCCTTAGTTCCAGACATATCAGACCCAAGCTGAGTCCTCAGTGAATCAAGCAGCTTGTTACATGAGACAGAGTACAAACACTCATCAAGTTTCAACATGCTGACAACGTGTTCTACCTTGAGCAGTCCCCTAGAGTAAGCCCACTCAAAACTCAATACCACCCCACGCAGGAGAAAAATGGAGACTTGAGCATACATCCCTCTTACACCGTCAGGTAGGGAGTAAAGTAAACTGTACATACAAGCAATCAACTCTCACTAACTGTCAGCAGGGAGAAACTATAAATGACTGCCTTCAGAATGTGAAGTTATATGAAACAGTGTCTCCTGGAGGCCTCTTCAATTCAGTAAGACAGTTAAAGTATTTCTCAGGGTTAGTAGTTTGATTTATGTTAATGTTTCTTCAAACCTGCTGGTCCATAGGTTGCTGGCTCACTTGGCCAAGCTGGCACAATGGCTGGTACAGAAGGCACTGTTGGAGGTAAATGCACCTCAGAGAAGACTGGCGAGGGTGTTGGAGTCACGCTTGGTAAGCATTCCGTCACGGTCTATAAAAACAAAGAGATCACATGAAATTATCCTAAATCACCATTGTTGGTGACCCCTAACATGTCTGACTCACACCAAAAAAGGCTTGATGACTCTGTATTATCCAGGCTACCACCATCACCATAGCAAAATATTAACTAGTAACATATCAGGCTGTATACACAGGGGAACCTGAGCTACATTCCATCACTGTGTGAAGAACTGCACTGAGCTCTACCCAGAACACGCCCGTACCACAGCCAGCCATCAGTGTTATAACCACCAAGCATTAAAATTTAGTCTCTCCCATCCAAAATAGAAAAGCCACCCTCGCAAAAAATTACCAATAACCTTGGAGAAACCCAAAAAAGCAAACGTAAATAATTTAAAGTGACAAGCATGGTTATCTAGACAGAGAGATATGAAATAACCCCTCTCTCAGAAGACGAAGGATATACTTTTACTTTTCTACCAAGAGTTGTCCTTTCACATTCTTTATGTTGGACATAACAGATTTCTAACTGTAAACATGAAATTTTAGCATTATAACCATAGAAATTACTACACAATTGAAAGCCAGTATAATAATACATACGTGGCTGTGATGAAGCTCCCCTTTGTCTGAAGTCTCCTGACCGGAAAACTTTGAAATCAAACAAACATTCCTTACTTGCTCAGCAAGAATCAGAGAATCTGTTTTTACTTGTTCCAAAGGAGATGAAGCTTTTGGATAACTCTCATCTTGACTATTCTTCTAAAGCAAAGTCAGAAACAACAGACACAGCTAGTCTAACAGAAAGATTTACTTTTCAAAGAGGCATTCAAAGATATTAAACCACACTACATACAAAGTGGGCTAAGCACCCAAACACTATTATACTAGTGTAACATTTTGCTCATTGAAAGGATAGCAAAGGTTAAAAGCCAACAAGAGGCCACAAATCTTCATTGAACTTCAGAGATCATGGTCTGTTAGCACAGAAGCTATTAGTAAACATCAAATCTTCTGTGGTCCCATTATACTGAAAGTACAAACTGTACTAAGCAATTACAAATCCAGATTCCTAAGTGCTCTCGATAGCCCAGGTTTGAGAACTCAGATTGCAGAGAAAGACTATAAGTACAGGTTACAGGGGCTGAGGAAAGCTGACAGCAATACAAGCCTCCAACCTTAGAAGTATTTCACTAAAAGCTGTAAAGCAGCAGCAGCAATCACAGCTCTAAAGGCAGCTATTGCTCTGCTAATCATGTATCAGAGAAGCAATAACATTAAAAAAAAATTTGGTCTTTTCTTTAAGATTACCTCAGATGAATTTGGCTCAAGCTTCTGACTTAAGTGGATCTGCCTGGAATTTGACTCTGTAACACCAAGACATAACCTAGTAAATGAACCATTACACCACTTATGGCTATCACAACTTAAGCCAGTTAAAGTTTGTCTTTCCAAAGTTAAACCTTCAAAACAAAACCTACCTCAGCACATATTACTTCAGAAAACTTAAACTTCAATTTTTATCAACGATCAAAGCATCCCAAAACAAACAGTTGTTAGGGCAGTAACAGAGCAGCTACTTCAGCCTGGGTTTTCAAAGCTTTACAGGAGTTCTTTACTGATGTTTGTTAACTGTTTCAGTGATGCTTGAGGGAAGCAAAAAAAAAAAGGTAGCTGCCTCTCTAAACACTTATCATTCACCCTAAACCCCTCCCAGTGAAAAAGAAGGAAGTTTGTATTTTGATTAAAGCAAAAATGTTTTGATGTGCATTTCCATATTCCAAGTGTTAAGATAACAGAAGCTTAAGGTCTTGTCTACTTGTGACTGAATAAGAGACAGACCAATTTAGAAGGCTTCACTGGTTCAAAAGATCTAGAAAGTTTTCAGACTGATGCAGACAGTTTAACTTCTTGAGCACCAGCACACACAGTGGAGGGGAACATGTGGAAAACAGTCATGGCATAATCTTCCTATAATAATATCTGTACAAGTTCTTCACATTCTAGCTTATGTTCAGATCTGGTTACCACTGCTTGCCAATCGAATTCAGGCACTTAATGGTAGCCGCTAAATACATACGTACTTTTTAAAAGCTTAGTATATGCACCATCACAACTAGACAACAGTGTAAATTAAAATAATACTGATTATGAGAATTACTGCCAATTCCCCAAGCACCAACAGGAATCTCAAAATACTCAGAAGGAAGTATAGTTTATTCCCAGAGGATTTTTAACATAGCTTCAGAAGCGGCAACGCAATCTAGGGCATCACAAAAACCAGAGAAAGCTGTACATGCCATGCACTTCAAAATCTATCATGATGCTGAGCTAAAGAGCATTCTCTACATCAACATTCTTTTTGGCATTGCTGATGAAAAAAGTTTTCAAATGAAACAAGTTTTCAGATATTTGGGGAGTGAAAAATAGGTCACAGTAAGTCCTTGCGAGACCATTCAAGACGGCGTTACATGGTGTAGGAGGGACTAAGTAGCACAAGTACCTTAAATGCACAACAGAAATAAACAAAAAAAAATAAAACAAAAAAAAATTAAAATGGAGAGAAGAAACAGCTTCTAAGAGGAGGCTAAAGGGTCTGAATTTTATTTAGTCAGAAAAAAAAAAGTGCAAGAGGCCAAGACCAAATGTGGTGTTTAGTTATGGCAAAGCTGACAGGACAATAAAAAAAAATATTTAAAAAAAATTCCATCAGTTGCATTTAGCAAAGATTTACTAACTACCTCCTGACAGCTACAGCTTTCATCTACTAATGCCACATTCTACTTTCTCACAGAAGAGGAAAAGCTTACAGTCAATGAAGAGAAGCTGAGGAGTGTTATAACAGACTGGGGGGAGTGAGAGAACCTTAACTTGTTTTCACCATGTGACAGCTTTCTACTGTACTGAGGGGGCACTGGGGAGTTTCAACTCTTCTGTACACCAGTCTCCCCTCTTTTGTACCTCTGTATGCTAATTCCTAACCTGGCCACATTGAATACTTTTACCTGCTTTTCTCTTAACTGACTCCAGGAAGCACTCCTAATACTCCTCCCACTGGCACTTGGCTGCCACACTCACTAGAATTTCAACACAATCTAATTTAGGGTAGCTCTGGTAGTCTTTTCATTTCTCTCATTCTTCTTCCCATCTACTACAAAAATCCCACCAAGGAGCCTGCTGTCTCAGCCACATTCACAAAGCACAAAAACATGTACTTTCTTCCCTAAATCACACCTTTGCTACCTTGAGCCTAGGTTAGTTTGGCACTATTACTTATGCTAATTTTCCCCTCCTCCCTGAACAGATGCCCCATCTTGAATAAATTCTGAGTAATAAAAACAAGCAAACAAAAAAAAAGCCTTGATATAAAAAACATTTATTTTTACCTTCATCCTTCTGCTCTTCCACCTCTGTTGTCCACTTGCTGTTTCTTCTCTCATTATTTGAGAACTTTTTCTGGTTTAAATTATCCACAGTCTGTGTTGCAGCCTGACAGACTGACTGATTCTAAAGTTTACAAAAGCAGAAATATGAATGTTTATAAGAAGTCTGATGACACTTTGCCATCATCTGGTATGATACTATTACGCCTTCACGACACATACTACTCATCTCATCTCTGTGATGGGGAGGGGGGGGGGGCAGATTCATCCACTCTTTCATTCATTGCTGAATTTTGCAGTGTCTTTTAAAAGCATTCATGTCATTAGTTCACATGACAAACAAAAACTGTCTCACTCGGACAACACCTGCTTTATCACATCCTGCATCTGCAGGTGAGCAAATACAGCACACTTATCTACAGCTCAGAGAGGAGAGCAACCTCCATCCATTAGGCTTCTGCAGCACAGAAGAGCTGCACATTTCTTCTCGATTACACCAACGTAAGTAATCACTGCTCAGGAACTGGGAGATACTGCACAGAAAGTCACTTCCACAAAGCCAGAGATTTAAGGCCCATCTTTCACCTACTCATTCTTCCCCGCCTGGGTCTTGTTTCTGTTTGCCCTAGAATTTAAACCCAACAAGTCCCACACATCTCTCAAATAAACCTGTGTAGACAGCAGCTCTTTACACACAGGATCTGCTCCATCCCTGGATGTACTAAGACTCCAATCCACTTTCTTTAAAAATTTTATCAATAGAATAATCTCTCAAAGCCCAAAGGTTACATTCTTCCCTCAGAGACAGACAAGTCCATTGAAGTCAGCTCAGCTCCACAACAAAGAGCAAGTGTGAAAAAGAACTTGCACTACTTATGACACCAGGCAAGTTCTCACACCATTAAGTTCCCAGGCTAAAATGAAGAGTCACTTACATAAATAAACCAGGTTATATGTGAACCAAATCAGAAACAATCACCAGGTCACCTCAGATATTAATTCAAGCACCACAGTGCCATTTTACTGAGCTGTTTCTCTGCTAAATTAAACTGTACTTCAGAGCAACTTCTGTCCTCCCCTTGAAGTTTGATCCCAACATTCAAGAAAAAGACATCTGAGTAACCATAGGGGAATGCAAAGACTTCCAAAGACAGGAGGAACATGAAGAGAGAAGCCCACGGCTTCTGGTGTCTACCATATTTACATGCCTAAAGAACTGTGTATGGTGGACGTTAATTATTCCCAGGAGAAACTACTACATATGGGTGAAATACATTAAGCATTGCAGATTCACTTATTTTTTCACAGTAGAAAGTGAGCTTGAAGAAAATACCTTTAACTTTTGAATTGCACTGTAATGCAAGGACAGCAAATCAACAATTGCTAACTAAAGATTCATGGACAAGTATGAAAAATGCACCATTAATTAGAATGAAAAAAAGCATACAATGGAAAGAGCAGGAAAAGCTTGCTCATCCCTCTGCTGGATCTCATAAAGTGACCGAGATTCTTCTATAGCCTGTTTCTCCCTGCGTTCCTCTGGAGACAGGCCAAAGTAGTTACAATCTCTGCTGCCATGGTTCAGATCCTCCGTTCTCTCTCGATCTGGTTTTCTGTAAAGGAAAAAATGAAATAGAACAACTTTGACAAAGAAATTCAGTTATCACCAGTATCAAACAATACCAACTCCTGGTTTAGAAGGAAGAAAGAAGATAAGCACTGCTTATGTGATTCTGCACATACCAGATCCCTTTCTGCCTGCGGTAAGTGACCCATACATGTAAAATTCAAGGAAGGGAAAGAATGTATTTTGTCCATGATTTATTCAGTTCAGTACAATTTTGAAAGACTTTATAACGAGTGGTAATTATTAGATCATAAATGGTAGTTATGAGATCATAGTTAAAAAACAAATCTCTACATCAAGTGATATAATCAGTTTCTGTGCCAAATGAGAACTGACCACCCCTCCATCTGCTATCTGTGAACATGCAAGAAGAAATTGGGGAAGATTTCCGTAAATAAAACAGCAACAAAAGAGGAAATGCATTATAATTTTCAATGTCTAACACATCACTACACAAAATTAACATCACTGTTTCAGCTTTCTGAATTACTTAACTGAGCTTTTTAGGATGCTGATGTACTTAGGTTAAAGGGAGAAGAAAAATGCCCTAAAAATCTTGCATGTGGCAGACTCCAAAGACACTCCAGCCCCATTTACTCCACAAGGAGTTTCAATACAGAAGAGTGACACAATCAACCATGAAGTATTTGGGTTTATATACAAGTACAGAAAAGTCTTTTAGTTAGTATAGAAGAAGACTGGCAATTATCAAAACAGACTCTGCTGCAGCAGCACAATGAATAAAAAAAATCCACTACTAACAAATGCAGGCAAAATGCCGTTCTCCCTTTGAGTCATCAGCTGTAAAATGCAGCAGTCCTCTATGTCCCATTCTGCAGAAGCTGAGGGAGGATCATAGCCATACCCAAGAAGCTCTACATGCAACGCTACTTCAGCCCCAACCAGAAAAAAACACCACCGCTCCCTTTCCAAGAAGAAATTGCAGGTTTTGGTATGGTGCTTCCAGGGAATATGATGCCATGCAAGAAAAAAGTGGAAGTTTATGATGGCAGCAATTTTGAAAAGGTTTTTTTTTAAAAAAAATTATCTTTCCTGTCCTTGCGTGTATTCTTAAGGACTTTGAAGACTTCTTCAGTATTCAATGGCAACATATTTCAAAAGAGCATGTTGGAAGGATCTGAGGGAGCCACCTGGGCTCCAAGCAGCTCAGCTAGAGTTCAAGATAAGGAAGACGTTATTTGCAGTTTTACCTTACAGTTTGGGAAGGATTCCTGCCTGGAGCTTTTTGCTCAGCTGAGGTCTGATGAGGTTGGGGTCCAGAACATAAGAACTGATGCTGCCTGGTTCCCACAGTATGCTGAAGTCGAGGAGGTAGTGCGGACTGGGGTTTTATTGACTTGCTCTGATTCTTTGGCCCTCTGCAATCTGCATCTGTGATAAAGGCATGAAAACAGATTTACATTTTTTAATCATTTTCTAAGCTCTTTGGGGCAAAACATCTGACGATAACAATTCTGCCACACAAAGACAAGTACAATCCTACCAGGCTGAGCATTCTGTCCCCATGATGAGAAAAACTTTTTCATCTTCTTCCCTGGCACAGTGTTCCAGCCTTCCATAGGAGAGGCCTGTGGAAGAGGTTTAAGGCTCTTCAATGAGACAGCATGCCTACAAAACAAGGAATTATGGAGGGAAAAATATCTTAAAAACCAGACTGGGACTTACATAAATTAACATCACACATTTACTAAGACCGATGGATCTTTCAGTTTTTGAGAACATCACATTCAAATTCCTTTTTCTTTATGATTATACTCAAGCAATGTGTAGAAGAAGTAGAAACCTGTTTGTTTTTTTTTTTAATAAAACTCTGACAAGTTGATGCAAACTTAGCCAGTAAAGAACAAGCATTTGTGAAGTGAGTATTCTGATGTCTTCAGGGCAGACAGAAAAGGAGAATGATGAGAAAAAGCAATGTACTCAACAGATAAACTTATCACAAACACTACAAAATAAGTTAAGACTGAAAAACATTATATTGCTGGTTTACATCCCAGAGCAATTGCTGCATTTTTAATTGACGATGCTGTAGGATGTCCAAGCAACTGTTTACATTATTTGAAAGGAAGACATTCAAATTGGGTTAAATCTCCACTTAAAAGGCGAACAAACTGCAAGACAATCTTCAGCTCTCACAACATCTTTTTCTTTTCTTTTTTTTTTTTCTCTGACAGAAATCTCATGAGATTAGTGGGCACCTTTCTCCTTCCCTCATTTACTTTGACAGAAAATGTTTCCTCCCACTCAACTATGGGGTTTTTTGCTCCAGACAAGCTACAGAACTTACAGCAAAGCTCAAGAACATGTGTCAAAATGCTCTTCCCCCCCAAAAAAAATAAAACAGCAAACAAAAAACCCCCACCTGCCCCAAACAACCAAAACCACCACCACTCTCCCAGAAAAAAAACACAAAAACAGTCAACCAACAACACACACAAAAAACCATAACCCCCAACAACAACACTTAGTTTGTCCCAGGGAAGGACAAAGATGACAGCAACTTGGCACTCTCTGTACAAAATAAGGTTGAGCTACTCAACCAACAGAGAAGTCAGGTGCTTTGATGGATGATTTAATATGAAAAGCTTATCACAAATCTACCATCGAATTATTAAGCAAAACAAGCAACACTTAATTAGGATGGTGTCAACCTGTTTAGGATTGAATCGTGGAAAAAAATAAAATCCTAATCTACTGTAGTTACTGTTCTACTCTGCAAACAATATCCAGACTACTTAGCACTACAGCAAGAAGTCTGAAGTGACAATTAATGCAGAAGCCCTTTTTCCTTTTTTGATTTAGTATGTTGTTTCCTTAACAATGTTGTGCTAGTACTGCTTCAAGTAAAGCAGCAGATACACTTCAGGGGCTGAAAAAAACCTCTGAAGTAATGCTGCCATTACCAAGGTTCAGTTTGGCACTCTTTCCCAAAAGAGATTAAGCACTTACTTTGCTCCAAGCTCTTCTACAAATACAACAACTGGCCCGTTCTCTGAACAAACTTCTTGAATATGGGCATTATAAAACTTCCCATTATGGTCTAAGCGCACCTATAAGGAAAAAGAGCAAGAAAAAAGAAAAAAAGGTGCATTAGTTTCAAATAATACGAGGAGGCGTAACTCTCTAAAATAACAGCAATGTTAAAAAATAGAACTTTTCTTCTGGGCAACAGAAGACCTGAGAAACACCACGTAATTCAGTAAATGTATCAAAAGCAAATCTTCAATCCATATTGTTTCTTCAAAAAGAAATAAAAGTACTATTAAAACAAACAAACAAAACCAAAATCTCCACAAGCAGAAAGCTTGACTGATAACTCTGCTTTCCAAACTATATGAGAAAGTTAAAAGTAATCAATAGATAAAGGTTTTTCTTTTTTACTGAAAACTCTTTCTCTTAAAATAAAACCCAAAGCTTTTCCTTGTTAAAATCCATGTAAAGAAAAGAAAAAAAACATTCTTGACACTTCAGTGAAATTTAGTTTGTTTAATAATGAACACCAACTATTTCTGAATTTATTCTTCAGAAAGTTTTTATAAAACAATCAAAAAAAGGTGTGCAGACCTGATCACAGTTGTTACTTGTCTGACTGACCTTCCATGTTCTTATAATTTGTCCGTCAAATATAAATTTCATAAACACACCTACTTCTCTCACACAGGCTAGCACTACACATCACCAAGGTGTGAACAAGGACTCAGCATGGAGGCAAGCCTGGACAAACTTACCTGCATACTTAACATTGAGGTTCACAGTCATCTTATTAAATATACTCTTGAAGTTAACCTTGTGCCTTTTCAATGCAGTAAAATTGCACTGATCAGATGCCCTATTACATGCCTTGTCTATGTGTATGCTGTACAGCATCAACACTGCCAACAATGAATTAATGAGCACATGCATGGTTTAAGACACAAGCAAAGAATATTTCAAAAGTAGCCATTATATATCACAATAGTTAACAAATAGGGAGAATTGGCATCTTAAACAAAGTGTTAATCTCTCTATAAACTGTAGTTCTCTACTACTTACTTTACATTTATCTCCAACTGAGTATTGCATGCCAGCAGCAATAGAAAAATCTTGGTTTTGCTGATCTGTAAATACATTAGCAGTAGTATACTGTTAGTTTAACTACACCAAAAGAGTTGTTTTCTTGACACAGTAAAAACACAAAACAGAAGTTCAGGCCCTAAATCTGCACACTGACCCATGTGAGGAAGACCACTGCCCAGACCCAAACTGCTATCTGCATCACTGCTCTTCCAGAGGGCTTCACTTTATACATCAGCTCGCACAAGCTGGGACTTAAGTATTCAGTTACTTACCCCATTTGGATTGGAGCCAAACATCATATTCAACATTTCTGTAAACTGATGGATTGAGTGATCTTAGAACTTTTTTAGGTAAGACCAACAAAGTAGGATTCCCATTGCTCTTAAGGTGCTGTATAAAACAGAACAAAGTGCTAAATGGTCAACCACATAAAGATGTGCAGTTTTTCATTTTTCAAATCACAGTGCTCAAGCTTTAAACTGAAATATACAGAATCTGAAAATACATAATGCATAAATAGCTTTGAAAAAATAGGTCAATGGTGTTCTTTTAACCATACCAGAACAAAATCAAGAATTAAGCAGCATTAAAAAGGAGACTATCCACCTTCTGGCACATCAAAAGCAAATATTACTTTTCAAAGAAATAAGCAGTTTTTAAGATACAACATGTTAGGAAAACTAGAAACTCATTATTCTCGCATGAATATTAAACACTGAAAAATATACCAGAGTACAAGTTATTAGGAAGAAAATAAATCTTAACACATAAATACCTTGTTGCCAGAGAGAGACTTCAATCCATTCATATCGCTAACTGTTGTAGATTTACTTCTGCAAAAGGACAGAAGCGTGCTGTGGTAATACAGTACTAATAAGTCCTGGAAATCAGGTAAGAAACATCTTGGAAGTGGATAAAAATACTGGAACTACAACTCTCTACGTATTTTTCCACAATAAGCATACCACAGGAAATATTCATTTCTTAAAATGCAAAAGCTAAGCCCAAAACAAGAACTACATTTCTCTATCTTATAAAGCTAAAAATAAGATTTTTGTTTCTAAATACAAGTTTTAGGAAGTCTAACTTATGTGTAATGTCTTGGCCATCACTTCAGGGAAAAGAAAAAGGGGAGGGAGAGGTGGTAGGCAAGGGGAAAAAAAATTCCTCTAAAATTTTTGCAACTGTGCAAGGAAAACGCAGCAAAAGCAGACACTAAAAAAAAACACCCCACACCACCTCAAAACCAAAAACCTCACCTCGACTTAACTAGCATCAGGCACTCTAATTCACTCTTATTTTCTACACCTGACATTGCTGGAAAATTACTTTCCAAGGAGAAAAAACAAGTATTTTTCCCTACAGCAGTTGTAGGCGGTTCTCAGCAGTAAATTTTCCCAAAACCAAATTGAACTATTACATCTAACAACAACATAACTGAAAAGTTCACATTTATGAAATGAAACAGATATGCTGCAAAACTAGGCAATGAAACAATCTGAAGTCAACTTTAAGACAAGCAAAAAATGTAAGACTTATAAACACAGCAAAGTGTTTGTAATTTGTGTTAACTAGGTCAAGAGTCACACACACTAGCTCTTGCATCATAAAACATATGGTTTAAATAAAAAAACATTGGGTTTGATAGTCTCAAGTCAGTATATGACCTTCATATTCAAAGGTGCTACGGAGGTTAGCAGTGTATTTTCTTATGAATCCCAAAGATACAGGGTAATGCTACTGCATATGAAGCCCAGGAAAGCTCTCATAACAGAAAGGAATAAAGGTTTCCACTCTCTGACATTTAACTGTAATAATTGTTCCCCGAAGCAGAAATACTTTGTATTTTAATTGGAAGTGTTCCCTAGTATTTTTTTTTCCAAACAAGAAAGGAAGCTAACCCCTTTCCCAGAACTTGGTTTTTGTTTTGTGGTGATTTCCGTCGTCTTCCTTTCTGTTGTTTTCAGCTTGAGGAAAAAATCAGCTCCTGATATCTCAAAGAATTTCTTCTGCCACATGCCACGGACTACAGCAGAGCCCCCAGAAAGGACTCTGATGCTGTTCAGTGGGAGGAGGGGACATGATGCACTGATACAGCATCATCTCCATGGCTTCCATGGAATTTCACACGAGCCAGGGTTTTAAGAACCATATTAAGCAGAAGAAAAACTGCCAATATGTAAATGCAAAATTGGCACTGTGAAAGCCTTACTGTGCAAAGGAATCAGTAGGTCAAAGATTTCAAAGCTAACTAGAGCATCACAGCCCAGCAAAAGAATACAAACCCACAGATGTAATAACTTCACAAAGATCAAGGAACAAAACAGAGCAAGCTACATCTCAAGCAGGCTTTTCAGCCCCCAGATGTGGAAGCAACACAAGCTGGATTAGATTCCTGTAACTCTACTCAGCTGCAAGAGCGAGCCAAGTAATTCTCCTGGAGTTAACCATGCCAGGCTGGCACACTGACAGCTCTCCCAGAGGATTCAGCTATTTTAAACTGGAAGAGGGATGTGTTGCAGTGGCAATATTCCATCGTGTAAAGAGACCCAAAGCTAGACTTCAGGGAAACCAGAGGAACCAAAACCCTGTCCTTAGGTACAGTGAAGTCTTTCAGTTATAACATTCCCTCTTTGTGTTTCTTTTCTTTGTAATTTGTGAAGGGTTTCAAACCTAGCTGTTAGATTTTACTACCCACCAGAAACTCAGAAAACTATTCAACACATATTGCTCACAGGCATCATATGATAACTTTTAAATCCCATTTACCTGTAGTTGTCATCTTCTGAATCTGAAGCAGATACTTCACTGCTACCATTACTCTCCTCTGTCACACCTACAGCGCTAAGTTCTGCTATGATTTTCTTTACATCTGTATCAAATACTTTCTCATAAAGCAATTCATACAGCAGAGCTGGGGAAGAGAAGAAGAAAGTGGAAAGGCAAAATCAATTACAAGGTAAATGAGATTTTATACCACCATTACAGATGCATTTCAAATTACTTCAATCAAAGCAAGCACACATTTTGACATGTTAAATGAAACAGTGAAGCAAAACCAGCTGCAGCTACTATGGCTTAATGGGTATGCATGAAATTACTAGAAATCAGGTCTCTTCTTGACAGGCAAATTTGGTCTTAGCCTTGTAACTCTGCACATCAGTGGAGATTTCATGAAGAATTAGAACCCTTGTAGGGATTGTCACAGTGACCCATCAAACCTGATTAGGGATTAGGACTTCTGGCCATAGTAAAACAATAACCCATGAAGACAGTTACTTTTTGTACATGCAATGCCCATAATTTCCGTGACAAGTTACACATGAAAGGATAATTTTAACATAAACAATTACTTTGCTAATACAGCCTGCAAAACAAAATTAAAACCAGAATGCTGACCAAAGACAACGCAACGGATTATAAATTAGTTCACCAACGTTTTCTGTTTACATTAGACCACCCACATACAGAGAGGCAGGTGAGTCTTCTCCTCTTGGTATACAGTCTGCTTTGTTAAGAATCAGGACACAGTTAGAATTCATGCTCTCGCAAAATCATACAGTCACTGACAATTCAAATGGAAAACTGAGCTACAGATGAATGACTGTAATAAACTTTCATAGAGAGCTGTCTCCTGAAACCTGATGGCACTCTTTTAAGACTTTTTGGTAAAAATGTGTGCTTTTAACTAACCAACACAATACTTACATTGGCATAGAGCAGCCTTTTCTGAATACTCTATGGGATAAACAATATCATAGTGGTTTCCATTTGAGAAGCACAGCAATACCTATCCAAAAAATCACACAGATATTTTAGGGTTTGCATCTCACTTGATTTTTCATATGAGCACTACCTTTTAAATTCAACTTAACGTACCGATGCATTTTTTTATCTCTCAGGATCTCAAAGTATCAATAAAATGATCAAAATGTTTAGTCAATGTCCTTTAAACCAAAAACAATTTGACCAAAAGTCAAAAAGAATTTAAGACAGAGGTAGCTATGTGAGTTAGCACTTGTAAATTGATTTTTATAGAATTTTAGATTATTAGGAAGATATACCACACCCCAAATATGGACCATCTATTTAAAAGGAAGTGCTACGTGTATTAATAGAATAGTCTGCCTTAAATATGTACCAAAAAAATTGTTAAAATTGAATTCTCAGAACATTCCATTGTGTTGAGTAATAAAACTCACATGAAACTACTTGCGGTTTAAAACGTATTCTTAATTCAGCCTTTCAAAATAGCCATAATTTTTTTTTTTTTACCTTATCAGAAAAGCCATTTTCAGTAACATGTGAAGGAGAAGCATTTGGTTCCCGGTATATTATGAAATCTTTCCTGGAAAAAAAGTAGCAGTTAAGAATCTATTTAAAAATTCGTATCAATAAAAATTGGAATATTCAAGTCAAGTTCAAGGAACATCCATATCCACAGAAAACACACAGTGGAAAAGAATACTGAAGGAGATGAGTACAACTGTATCTATCCATCTATCTATCCATCACTATAACTATCAAAAAAAGGCTTACTTTTATGAAAGAATATACCAGAATGAGATGTGCTGGAACAACATGAACAGGGCCAATGCAGAGTAAAACAAATTTCCAGACACCGCTTTCTGGACCTGTGTCTAGAAAGATGATGGCTCCCCAGTCCTGGAGAAATTCACTGCACTCTGCCATCTGGAAACCCATCAGAACAAAGAGGAGGCTGGTTGTATGAACAGACAGCGGTAAGTTTCCAGAGGGTGAGCAATGGCTTAGGCTAAATCTGTACTAGCAGGCTGACTACATGTGTGCAAGAACCCTTTTGGGCACAGAGGCCAGCTAACAGAACAGCCCATGTCTGTGCTCAGAAACTCTTCCTGCCTCCCAAACCAAGTTCTCACGATCAGGAGGGTCCACACAACATTTCTGCTCCCAGATGGTGGCCCAGCTTCCACAGTGTGCTAAGGAGCATGCCAAAAGCCCAGCAGACCATCAGCAGGCATTGCCTAGGGGTCAGATACTGTAACCAAGTCCCCAGCACCTCTGAAAACCATGCCCTCCACACCCCAGTTTTTTCACAGGCAGCGAGAAGAATCTTTTCCTGCAAAAGAGATATTCAGAGGACTCGCTTTCCCTTTCTCTTTGGATAAAGGCTCCACGAAGTGTGGAGTCTAACACCACACTGTGTTTATTAGAGTCAAATTGCTGGATTTAAAGCAGCAAAGAAACCCCTCTGCTGTCTCTTCAACTGAGAGAATGGAAATAGGCTTTCTGGGAAGCCTGGACTAACCCAGCAGACAGTGTGCTCTTGCAGTGCTGGCAATTTCATGCAATGTCCCACACTTAGCACTCACCTAAGTTCCCAAAAGTAATATTTAACTAGTTTGTTTCTTTCCTCTTATCAACTGTCTCATCAAGAGTCAAAGTACAAATACAGTCATTAATTTACAGTAAGCGTTTTGTAATACTGAATTTTTTTAACTGGTCTACAAGCAGCAGAAAGAGAAGACACTGAACACTGCTCATGCCCTTGCACAGTAATTAGAAAGCAGTTATTCAGCACATTGCTTGCATACTACTTTGTGAAAAAAGATTAATATACAGGATCACATTATAAGCAAAACTGTTCATCACCAAGAAGATCGTTTATCTATGCACAGGTACTGAAACATTTCTTACACATAGCTCAAGCTCAGGCCCTTGACAAACTCGTACTATTTCATCTATATTGTCACAGTGGTAAAGGGAAAACTTACACAGAAAAGAGAGTAAGCTACAGCAGCACACCAGGTACTCTGACATCAGCATGTACAACTTAATACCAGAGGAGGTGTGAGAATGGTTTCTAGCATACAGCCTACAATACTCACACTACTAAGCTGTATCAGAGCATTTGTACAGAGGTAATAAAGAAATGGGTACAGCCCACAGCTTAGCAATATGGGTAATATTAAAGCCCTGGTGAGAAATAGAAAGAAAAGCAATTCTAACAGAAAAATTAAGATATGACAATTAACAAAATACAAACCATATGACTACTCACAACTAGTTGTGCTGGTGAGATACATGACAAGATTGCAAACCTGTATCCAAATCCTAGATTAAATGTAATTTTTAAAGCTTACATTCCTATTTTTAATACCTTGAGAGCTGCAATTTTCAAAGCATATTTGTAATTTTCTGGAGAACTACAGTCTAACATACAATTCCATCTTTACTATTCACTATTGATTCACTAACGGAACAGCAGAACTGATCTCAACAAAACATATATAAAGGTCTTCTTACTTGTACATAAGAGAAAGGGCACTTATTTCTACTTGTCCAACCCATTCCTGTATTGAAAAAAAAAAAGAAGTGAAAATTAAGTTCAAACAAACACACAGTTATTATACTTCCTCATGTGTAGATCACAAGAAGCAAGAAATCACTGACAAAAATAAATATATTAACACTTAGTCTGGAGTTCAGCTGAGAAATTTTGATTGCATTTGACCTTTTTTTTGAAATAACAATAACTATTCCAGTAAGGTGGTGGAGGGGCACAGGCTAGAGGCTTTTTTTCCCAAACTAAAAATGGAAGCGTATGTAAACTGAGAGAACTAAACACAATCACATAAATGCTGATCTGTCATTAAAGAGTATGATTTTGAAAGGTGATACAGTGATGTTGTTATTCTTTTGTTAAGCAACCAGCAGTCTACCTTTTCAGAGTGATTTTTGAAAAAAGTGAGTGTCAGACTTATTTGCTTTCAAAAATAAATATTACTTCCTAACTTCAAAACCAGTTTTGTGGGCCTTTAGCTATAGATGAACTAGAAAAAGAACCTTGAGGCTTAACTCTCATGCCTAAAACAAAGGTAACTTCCATACAAGCATCTTGACGTGGTCTTGTGAAGTGCTCTGACACAAAGTAGACAGACCATTTCCAAACAGCTCAAATGAACTTGTGATAGCTGCATTTCTCATGCAAGCAGCTGTGTATTGATACCTGAAGAAAGCCCAAAAATCTGCCCTTTACAGCTGTTAGACACAGAAGTGTCAGGAACACTGTGACCTAGACTCAAATTATAAAAAGCTGAAAGTTGTTGCTTCCATTACCAGCCTAACTGCTGTACTGTGCTCTGGAGTATGATGTGATGACATCTTTCTCAGGTTTTCAGGGGGTTTTTTGGGGGGTGGGAGGGGGCTTATTTGGGGTTTTTTTTCTTTTTAAAATTCTTACTGAATCAACGACAAACTCAAATTAAGTTTGGGGGAGGAATTTGTAGCAGTCCGATTTAATCGCTTTTTTAAATTCTTGTGACAATTTTAAATATAGATTAACTTCATATTAATTTCTCTGACCATGTAAAAAAGGGACTGTATTATTTTTCAAAAATATTTTTTTAACATTAGCAGATATGTTTTCTACACACACTGCAGTGTTGTAAACCATTCACACTGGCATAGTTCAGTGCAGCTTAAGTTCTACTGGGAAATGGCATGATTTACCATTTAGCAAAGCATATAACCTCAGGATTTGACCAACAAAGCTTTGTAATTAAAAGTCCTGGACTAAACAAAGCAAGACAAAAGCAGATTAGGCTAACACCCACTTTTTTCCCCACCTTGGAAACCTGAAATAAAGAACAACTGGTTAGCCATTTTAACTAGGGATGCTGTAGGGATGGCAAGGGAAAAAAATAAAATAAAAATCATGCTTTAATTTCTAGGATGGGAAAATTTAATAAAATTTATATACAAACGCTTAAAAAAAATTAACAGATTTTGTAGTGATGCACTAGATAGTCCTCTTCCCCCTCTCCCACAGCTTGCACAAATGGTTAACTTCTTAATAAAAACACTAAAATTAAATTGGGATAATAATAATTTTGCTTCAAATCATTATCTTCATAAGAGCCTGTGGTTACTGTTCATAATATCCCTTATATCAGTAATTGTCTTTTCATCACCTAAACTTTCAGACCTTTATTCAAGTCTGTCTTCAAGAAAAAGCTAGCCACTGGTTTTGTTGCCGTTTGCAGAGACTAGAAACATTTGGATACAATTTTGAGGAGTAAGATGTTTAAATCAAGACACACACAAAAAAAATCCCCAAATCATTTTACAATAAGGTACACACATAAAAGTACAAATTCACATAATTCTAAGACCTCAAAAACAAGCTCAAAAACATTTGTGAGGAAAAAAATCCAATTACTCATCAACTTCAACAAAGGTACTGCTTGCTACTATAAATCAAGTTTAACATACCTGTGGATTTTCCAGACTTTTTAAATAGTTTTCAAATGGCCCCTCTATGAACTGTAACAATAAAAAAAATAATAATTAGTTATTTTTATTAGTGTAGCATATGGAATCCTCAGTTCATAACCCACTGTACCAGTGCCGAGTACAGGGGGACAATCACTTCCCTGGTCCTGCTGGCCACACTATTCCTGATACAGCCCAGGATGCCGTTTGCCTTCTTGGCCACCTGGGCACACTGCTGGCTCACGTTCAGCCAGCTGTTGACCAACACCCCCAGGTCCTTTTCTGCCAGGCAGCTTTCCAGCCACTCTTCCCCAAGCCTGGAGCATTGCATGGGGTTGTTGTGACCCAACTGCAGGACCCAGCACTCGGTCTTTTGAAGCTCACACAATTGGCCTCGGCCCATGGATCCAGCCTGTCCACATCCCTCTGCAGAGCCTTCCTACCCTCAGGCACATCAACACTCCTGCCCAACTTGGTGTCATGTGCAAACTTACTGAGGGTGCACTCAATCCCCTCTCCCAGATCATTCATAAAGACATTAAAGTGGCCCCAGTACTGAGCCCTGGGGAACACCACTTGTTACCAGCCCCCAACTGGATTTAATTCCATTCACCACAACTCTTTGGGCCTGGCCATACAGCCAGTGTTTTACCCAGCAAATCATACGCCTATCCAAGCCATGAGCTGCCAGCTTCTCCAGGAGAATGCTGTGGGAAATGATGTCAAAGGCTTTACTGAAGTCCAGTAAACAACATCCACAGCCTTTCCCTTGTCCACTAACCGGGTCACCTTGTCAAAGAGTGAGATCAGGTTAGTCAAGCAGGACCTGACTGAGATTAAAGTGAGATTAAAAATTCCGCTTTATCCACTTTGAACTTGGCTGGACAGTGTTGTTCACGAGTGTCCTGGTTTGAGCCAGGACAGAAACAATTTTCTTGTAGTAAACTTACTTTTCAGTTAAGTCTCTCCTAAGTAACTGCACTTGCTGAAATTAACAGCGTGTTTTTTAGTCAGCATCTGCTCCTAGGAATGATAACGCTCAATGTTTATAGTTACTGCTGAAGAATGGTATGCAGAACCAAGGTCATTGCTTGGTTTTGCTAACCTTCTTATGTGCCAAAAACAAGAGGAAGGAAAAGGGGTCACACCTGCAATCCTCCTATGGGGAGGAGCAGACTGGACAGGTGACCCAAAATTGACAAAACAAAGTATTCCATCCCATTCCATGTGTGTCACACTCAATAAAAAGCCAAGGGATCACAAGGGCCAAGTCTTCGTCATCCATGGCTGGTGTCCCAGGAAGATTCCATCTATTTGTCTGCCTTTGATCCCAGTCCATGTGTTCCTGTATCCAGTTCCCATCTGCCACTGAGCCCAGCAGTCCAGTCCAAGACATTCCCAGGGCTGCCCCACAGCCTCGGTGGTGATGTGAGCATTACTGGGGGGCAGCGTGATATTGATTTTGTATATATTTGTATATATTTAATTATTTCCTTTTCATCATTATTGTTTACACGAAAGCTGTGTAGTTCAGTTTCCAACCTGTGAGTTCCTCTCCCTTATTCTCTTTCCTTTCCCTTTCTAGGAAGGGAGAGGGGTAATAATAGACATTATCTGTCATTCATTTAATTGCTGGCCCAGCATTAAACCTTGACAATGGGAAGAATCAAAAAGCCTGGCTGAAACTTTTAATTTAGACAGAAGCAATGAGGTATGACGTTAAAAGGTGGATCAGTAAAACAAGATCATAGACAACAGTTATTTGGTGTGTCAAAATTAAATGATGTAAAAATAACACACAGAGGAAGAAAGGAAGGGCACCAGAAAGTTCTCATAGAAAAGTGAAGAGTTAAAAAAGAGAACAAAGATAAGAGAGCAGCAATCAGAGATAACACTTCCAGAAAGGATGAGGATTAAAATGAAGATAGTGGTTACACACAGTAACCTGAAACTTTGGTTACAGCAGTATCAATGGAACCAAAGAGACAGAAATCCAAACTGAAATGGTTGCAACAGACAAAGATAAACTTTGGTAAGTACCACCCATACATGTCAATAGAGCGTTAACTACTAAGAAGTCAGATGAGTAAGCAGTTAACTAAGGGACTAGGGAAAGAAGCATTTATTGTTTGTGCTGTTTTGGTGGGGTTTTTTAAGAGAGATCAGTCAACAATTCCAGATGAAAAACAGAAATTACAGTGAGAGATACGGGAAGCAAGAATGATCAGCAGAGCTGAAGTGAGGTAGCTGAGTTAGTAGGAACACTAGGAAATGAGAACAGGTATGAAACACCTCAGCCTTGTACATGAAACACCTATTTTGAAAAACGATGAGAAACTTTTTAAGAGACTTTTCAGAAGGACAGCAAAGATGGAAAGAGGAAAGGTCACATCACTTGGATCAAGCCTGAGGAAAACAAGAACATTGAGACTGGGAGTTTGGAGGAGAGAGACCAAGACAGTAAAAACAGCTGGGGTTGACAAAGTGGCTACCCAGCTGAGAAGATGCCAGAACTGGGGAGAGGAAACAACACACATTTAGAGTCAAGAAGGGTCGTGGTATTTCCAAGAACTACACAATGCAACAAGAAAACAGAAATAGAGAAGCAGGCATTGGAGTGGGGTAATTCTGGAGAGAAAGGGATTAAAAAATCAGCAGTGGAAAAATAAAATAAAAAAGAAGGGAGAGAGATCTAAGAGTTGGTAAGTTCTCAGATGGACTAGAAACAAACAGTCCCAGGAAATGGAAGTGGTCAACTCAGGGCTGCATTCTCCCAGAAAGATTCACTGTGTTTTATGTCATTCATTCTTGACAACTTCCACATTAAAAGGGATCAGTCACATCTGAGCATAGGTCAGAAATTGTAGCAAATAGGTCAGAAGTTGTAGCAAATACACACACCCTTATTCCTGACTTCCTTCTCTTCTCTATGCCAACATGCATCTAAACCAGTCTTTTTATTCTAGGTCTGGGTAAATTTAGAAGACAAGGAGAAGGCTGAGTAATAATCTCCTAGTAACAAATGCTCACACATATTCCTGTTCTGGCTGTCCTGGAAATTACTTAACTGGTATACACACTAGAACACATACAAATAAACAGGAGCACATCATTTTTTTCTTCCTTTTAAAAAGAACAATAATAAAATTATTTTATATTAACACTGACGGCATGAGCCAAATATAGATCAATATCTAAATATATTATTATGTCCATGGCTGATGAAGGAGAACTTCATTACAGATATTTAAAAGAAAAAACACTGTGGCAATGCATAATAAATTGTAGACCCTGAAACAAATGTCACTAATCTCATCAGTCAAATCCCTTGTACACTGTAAAAGCGATTAAATAGCATAATAAGAATATTTTATGACCTTCATTAAAACAAACATTATACTAAAACAAAATACAGCTTTTGGTAGCTCCATGTCAGACTACTGAAGTTTAAGAAAGTTTGGTTTGTTTTTTAATGAGCAATAAAAACTCTTCCCACTCTTCCCACCCCACATCCCTCCAGTCCAAGCAGCACACAAGTCTTACTCCTGGCTTATGAAAATGAGTTACTACCACACATGCGCCAAATAATTTAAAGAGCACTGACTTTAAAATGCATCAACTAGTACACAGCTATGATGAACACTGTCAGAAACAGCAGAATATACCTTAGAAAAGTGGAAGGAATAAAGTAACATTTTTAAAATGGTCACAGAGAAAAAAAATACTTACTGCTTCAAATTTCTCCCTATTTTTCCGAAGATAGTCTACACACGCCATCCTAACATCGATGTGCCGAGACTGAGAGTGTAACACCTACAATGGGAGAAGCAGAAGAAAGTGACACCAGTTCTTAGGAGTTCTGATGACAAGTCACAAGTAATTAATGACTGTTGCCCAAATACAAGCTTGGAAATACTCTGGTTTCATTTTTAAGAGTATTTTAAATGCATATTTATTCAGTAACATCATATTCAGGCAAGTGAAACCTCAGTTACTTAATCAAAAAATCAAGTAAACTGCAGAATTCACAGATTTTCTAAATACAAATGTTCAATTTTCTGAAGATTTACTGAGCAAAAGGAATAGCATTTCTTATCATTCTTTAACCAACTCCTTTGTCAAAGATTTCAATGAATTGAAGACATTAGGTACTGCAGGAGTGGATGAGGAAACCAACTACGAACATGCTCTGGTTCAAATGAAATCCAACCAAATCTAAGGAAGTGCGGGGTTACTTTCTCTTGACTTTAAGAGCTGTACATCTGTTGCCCAAATACTGATTTGGAAGCCAGGAATCCAGATGCCAATATGACACCTGCATTCTACCTCCTGCTCAAATCTCTATTGGAGAAATATTACTTTCATCATAGGTTCAGGGTTAACTCTACTGTGACTTTTCATCCTCACTACAACGTAGAGAAGCTCCAGTCGATCTAAGTCACAGCCTCTCTTGCAATCCTTAAACACCACCCTCAATTTAAAACACTTCCAAATTCAGGTCAGTTCTGGTCTTCTCCATGAAGAGTACAGAGATTAGGCCAAATTTGTGGATAAACACCTAACTCTGACTTAAAGACCTTCCCTTTAATAACGTAAGAATGGGATGTTAAACATTTAATCAGCAGTTGAAAGAAAGTTCTGTATACACTGGAGTATGGGAGAAACCTTCTATATATATTAATTAAAACCACCAGATTTCCAATGGGTTAATCCATGAATATACGTTGATATAGAAAATCACTCACTCCAGATCAATAGCGTTTGCTCCCCTGAACTTAAAAATTCAGTGGGGGAAGTAATTTTTCTTAAAAAAGTCAACTGTGTATAATTAGCACAGGAATCTGGGCTCTCACAACCAGAGGCACCAGAGCTCCCACTGCTGTTCGCTTGTGCTTAAGACAAGATGACGCTGTCACTTTTTTCCTTTAACAGTAACACCGAAATGGGGGAGGGGAATTCAACAGGAAGAGCTGGGAAGAATTCGCTATAAAATTAGAGAAAGTGAGTCATCTCGTTAACAAAGCTAAGAACAGGGCTTTTCAGCTCCTGCCACTGAATTCCACTCCTAAACAGCCTCATACAAGGCAGCTGTACTGAAATGTTGAAATTTTGCACAGAAAAAGCCTCCAAGGAGGCAGTGGAAGGTCAGAATAGGCAATGGTTTCTCGGTGGCAGAAGGCAGCTGCACACACGGAACTTTTCTCACCCCTCCAGGTAATTTATTTTAATTCTCCTTCCCCTGGCACCCCTGTGTAACCTTGGCCCGCACTTCCACAGAGCCCAGCGGGACCCCCTCCCCACGCTTTGTCTGTGCCAGCGTTACCTGCTCGGCCACAGCCCTGAAGAGGCAGGATCCGTCCTTGGCCACTCTCTTCCTGCACAAGCCCTGAGATCGCAGGTAGCCGTCCATGGCCGCGTCCCCGGCCGCGTCCCTGCCGCTGCCTCGGCGGCTCCGCTCCCCGCCGGCTCCGCACGCCCCCTCCATGTTGTTGGCCTCAGGCCGTGCCGGATCGCGGCCCCGCTCCTTGCCCCGTTCCCAGCCCCGTTCCCAGCCCCGCTCCTAGCCCCACATGGCGAGCGGGGCGCCGGGCCCGGGCACAGCGGCGGTGGCGGCAGGAGGAAGGAGCAGGAGGAGCAGGAGGAGCAGCCGGCGCCGCGGCACCAACTCGCATGTGGGAGCGGCGGGGGACACCGCCAAGTTCCACTCCGCAGCCCGGACCTCCAGCGCCGACCGACGGGGCCGCTCCCGGGCTTCGCTCAGGGGCCGGG
>VZRW01005918.1:3996-22331 GCA_013398125.1 Aegotheles bennettii
AGGGGTTTGGGAGGGGTTTGGAGGGGGTTTTGGGAGGGAGATTTGCGAGCAGAGCCCCGGCAGACAGTTTGTATTCACCCGACAACACTTTGCTAGCCAGCTGGGCTTTTATTTTTGCTTTTGAAGACGTTAAACCATATTTAGCGCGTTTTAATGCAGCAGCCCGACTGATAAAAGGCTTTATTTCATTCACTTTAGCCTCTCGGGTCTGTCCCTGCAGCTGCTGTGCTGCCGTCTGTGCTGCTGAGCAGTAATCTCTACAGCTTAAGAGCCATAAGCTGAGCTCTGAGCTTAACTTGAAGCTGTTCAGCTTGGAGCTGTGTTTTTTATAAATGCCTGCTTGTGACCTGGAAGTGTTTTGCAGGCAATAATGAAGCTTGGTGCAGCTCTGGGTGGGTGCTTTCTTGGCCTTGTGGGCACGCAATGAGGGTCTGAGGTTCCCTTCTGCAAAATGTCTTCTGGTTTCTTCATTTCAGCCACTCAATAGGGCTTTTTAAAAGATTATTTTTATTTTTTTCTTAAAGCTTTCCATCAATGCTTTTGACTACAACTGTCACCTGGACCTGATAAAGCTGCTGCGCCAGGAGGGAGAGCTGGTCAAGCTCAGAAGGGCTCGACAGAAGATGAGTGAGCTCTTCCCACTCACCGAAGGTACCCTGGGTGTCCTGAGTGTCCTGCTCGTGTTGCAGCCAAGGTGTCAGCTCTGTGAAACACTGCTGTGTCAATAGTGAAAGGATGTGTTTGTGCCAGGCTTCAACGGCATCGCTCCAGGCCAGAGAAAACAGATTTGGGAGGTTTTAAACCTTGAGTGCAGTCCAGAAGAACCTAAAAGAACAAATCTGGGGGGTTTTAAACTGCTGGTGTTGGGGCCAGCACTGAGTGTGGCCTCTGGTGGGTGCAGGGTAGAGAAGGTCTGGCAGGAATTTGGGTCCTTGCCCTGTGCTCTGCCAGAGGCTGCTGTGATGGAGCAGAACTGGTGTGGGGGTGTTGGTGTGTGCCCAGGCTTTGGTCTGTCTGTCTGTCAGCTGTCTGTCTGAGAGGCACAGGAGTGTGTTTGCCTGTGCTGCCTTTGCTGTGGGGCTGGTAATGTTGGCTGTGGGGTGGCTCCTGTGACACAAGCCCAGACAGACTCCTGCCAAAAGGTGAATTTTGCCAGCAAGCAGCAAAAAAATCCTTGGTTGGTGGAAGCTTCAGGTAGCCCTTGAAGTGGGTGGGTTTTTTATCCATAACACAGAGGCACTGTGAATATTGTAGGGGCTGTCCTGCCAGCATGCTGTTGGCCTTGGGGAGGGAAGGTTTCCTGCTATCCCTATGGAAACCTGCAGCCCCCAAAACCATTTACTGTTTGTTGTACAAGTGTGAGGGAAGGGGTGCCTCTGCATGCCTCTTGGTTACTGGTGCATACTGCTCTCTGCCCGTGGCACTGATAAATTGCTGCTTGCAACTTCTGCTGTCTTTAAAGAGGAGTGTGTTTGTTCAAGACTGATTTGAAAACATCTCTACCAAACTCCTCTTTTAAATTAATTGTGAGGAGTTGTGGAGGCTGAGATTGCTCTTCGCTCCCCCTTGGCACCCTCCCTGTTTTTACAGCCTGTTCCTAAAAATTCTCCTAAGAAATTCAAGTGGCTTTAACTTATTCTTTCTGAATATTGGTGATGTAATCTGGGTTTCTTCCTTTCAGAAATCTGGCTGGACTGGCTGAAGGATGAGATAAAAATGGCTTCTGAGAGCTCTGAGCGAGAGAAAGTTTATGAGCTGTTCGAGAGAGCTGTGAAGGACTACATCTGTAAGTCACTGGTGTGTGCTGTGAAAGGCATTGTGTTGCCTTCAGATGGTGGCTTGCTTTTTCTAGAAAAGCCTCCTTCTTCGTAGCTATAAGCAGTTGCTAAACAGGAGTCTGGAAAGAGAAGAGCCACCTACTTCAAGCTGAGTTCTTTGGGAGCGCGACAGCTCTGCACGTGTGCTCCAGAAAAGTGAAGTTGCTGTTTTTGGGGGGAGTCTGGGTGCATCTCTGCTGTAGCTCGTGTCCCAGAAGTGACATGCAGGGGGCAATCTGTGTCAGTAATGACCATGAGTAACTTCTTTCAGAAGACAGTTGTAGCAGCTGGTAATGAACGAAGAGATAAAGAAAAATTAGAATATTTTATTCTAAATTGGATGGTAAAGGGAATTGTCTCGTATTGGTCAATTCGTGGGTGTTTGGGGAGCAGAGAGGTGCCTCTTTTCGAGGTGTTAGGTCACCTCTTTCTCATAACTCTGTTTAGGTCCTGAAATCTGGTTGGAATATGCCCAGTATTCCATCGGTGGCATCGGTCAGGAAGGAGGCATCGAGAAGGTTCGCTCGATATTCGAGAGGGCGCTGACAGCTGTGGGGCTGCACGTGACCAAGGGAACAGCTCTGTGGGAAGCATACAGGGAGTTTGAGAATGCCATCCTGGAAACAGCACAGGTAGGGCTGGGCTCTGTGAGAAACACTCCTGTAGCCTCTGAAGTCATCTTGTGCTTGAGGTTTAATCTCACACTGTTCCTTTTCAGCCGTAGAAGCTGAGCCTTTGGACTGGGGAAAACGCTCAGTGTATTTAGTTGATAAAGTAGTGGATCTGTCTGTGAATAAAATGATAAAATCCCAAGTCCAGGAGCAAAGTTTCACGCTGCTTCAGCTTGGACTGACAAGGATAACTTTAAATCTAGTGGTTTTGTTGTGAAACACTGTTCTCTCCCAGCAAACACTTCCCCACATGCTCAGCTGTGTTTGTATTTCTGGACTCTTTTCTACTTCAGTTTCTAACTTGTTTATCAAAAGGTGCTTCTGGAGAGGGGGTTGGAACGAGTTGATCTTTAAATGTCCCTTCCAACCCGAGCTCTTCTGGGAAATGCTTTAGTGAGGGAGTAATGGGAACACCCTCTCCTCCACAAACAGAAGGAAAGCTGGAAGTTTTAAATCATCTGTGCACACCCCTGGATCACGCAGTCGTTTGGAGCCTGGACCCCCCCCAACCCATAAACAATCCCCCCACCATCGTGTTCATCAGCTGGGGCTGGAGGGAACTGATTGGGTTTCAATCCTTTTGTTTTGTAGCCAGCTCCTGGCAGTGTTCCATCCCCTGAGCAGCAGCAGATGCTCTGCAGCCAGCTCGAGAAGATCCACACGCTGTTCAGGCGCCAGCTGGGCATCCCGCTGTTAGGTGAGAGCCGAGGGGCTGGCGGGGTCACTGCCGTGGCCACCCAGGCATGAGTCATGGCTGTTTTCTGGTACAGCCACAGGGATTGCAGCTGTGGTACTTGTGTGTTCTGTAATCAGTGACGTCTGCCTGTCTTCAGGGCCTCTCGGATGATGCACAGATCCCTTTTGTTCAGAAATACTCATTGAAACACGGTTTATCTGTTTCTTCAGTGCGTAATTTGAGGCTGTTTAAAGCAAAGTGATGAGCACAAAACGTGACCAGTAGAGCCAGGAGTTGAGCTGTGATGCTCACTGCAGAGGAACCTTGGTTGGTGGGGCACAGTGCACACCGACAGCTGGGTTCTCAGGATCCTGGTGTATCTGCTTCATCCCTTAAACTCCTCAAGTCCCTTTTCTTGCTGTGCTTTGCTTATAGGAGAAAGTCGAGTACAGTTCTGTGACTCCTTCATCTGCACATTGAGATCTTGTCACTTGGTTTTTCTAAATCCAAATTGGTCTCTTGAATAAACTTGCCCCGAGTTGGTGTTGTAGTGTGACAGTTAAGATAGAAAGTGTGAATGAGAGTATGAATATGTGTTAGAATCAAACATAAGTTGGAATCTGATTAATTATCCCAATAAGTTTGTTACTGATGGGGTTTTGTGTCTCTTAACAGATATGGAGGCTTCATATGCTGAGTATGAGGAATGGTCAGAACATCCCATCCCAGAAACAATAATAAAGAATTACAAGAAAGCTCTACAGCAGCTGGAGAAGTGTAAACCCTATGAGGAGGCACTGGTAATGCTGTTACTTATATCTTCCTATAAGAGTTAATTGCTTTGGGGTGATATTTTTTCCAAATTCTGTTGTTTTTCTAGTCATGGAGAGAAAGCAACTGAGTATTGCTGTGTGACTCTTTCAGCTGTGAGCAGTGTGAGGCAAGGAGACTCCAAAGGGGTTATACTGGAAACTGTGGGGTCTGTTGAGTGTGTCAGGTTGCCCTCAGGTGCACAGGAGTGCTCTGGCTGTTTCTGCCAACTATGAGGAACAAAAAGTAGGGATCTGGGTGGCATTTGGAGATGCGTGAAAATCAAAAGCTGCTGATACCTAGAGGCCAAGCCCTTGCCTGAAATTTTGCATGAGACCTCCTCTGCATGATGTTTGAATTGTGCTTTGTTTAGAAGACTTTAATGTTCTTTTCATCCTTGTGTGTCTTACAGCTGGGTGCTGAAACACCAAAGCTAGCAGAATACCAAGCTTACATTGACTTTGAAATGAAAGCAGGTGATCCAGCTCGTATTCAATTGATCTATGAGAGGGCTTTGGCCGAAAACTGCCTTGTGCCAGACCTTTGGGCACGCTACAACCAGTATCTGGTAAGTTAAAAACCTTTGCAGTTTTATTTTCCTGTTTATTTTTTAATCTCAGTGGCTGATAGACATCCAACCAGCAAGTTCTACCTCAACCCTGTCCCTTAGTCTTGAAATCCTTCAGAAACTGCTTTGGTGTTGACTCTTTAAGCTGGCGTTTGTTATGGGTGGGCTCTTCAGCTACCAGGAACTTCAAAACTTTGTGTGATTCTTTCAGGACAGGCAGCTGAAAGTGAAAGAGTTGGTCTTGTCTGCTCACGACCGTGCTGTGAGGAACTGTCCCTGGACAGTTGGGCTGTGGATTCGGTACCTCTTGGCGATGGAGAGGCACAGAGTCGATCACGGCGTTATTTCTGGTAAAGACCCATCTCAGCAAAACTGCTTTACAGTGCAGAACTGCTTCCTGCACTCTGAATAATGTCACAAGTGGTGACCTGTAGGATTTGTGTCATCCTGCTGCAGTGGTCTTAAAGCTGATGGGAAGTGCAGCAATGTGCTTCAAGGGCAAAGCTGCTCTTAGTGAGCAGCTTCAGTTCCGAGCAAGCAATTTCCTCCAGCTTTGCATGGATACTACAGAATTAAACTGCCTTTTACATTCCCTTCCTAAACCAACTTGGCATCTGTAGGGTTTCTTGTATTTCCCTGTCACCTTACTACTTTGCACTATAAACTGTAGTTTGCTAATTTTGTCAGTATTTGAAAAGTAAATGTGTTTGCATGGCTGTTTTCCCCATTTCTTTCAGAAATGTTTGAGAAAGCTCTGAATGCAGGTTTTATCCAGGCAACAGACTATGTAGAAATCTGGCAGGCATATCTGGATTACCTGAGGAGGAGAGTGGATTTTACACAAGGTATAGAAGATACACGTGAATAAATATTTACCCTGTTTTCTGTGCACCTCTCTCAAGCAGTGGCACTACTTTTTTTTTAAAAAATTTAACAGTAGTTTCATACCTTTCAGAAAAATTACTTTCTGGCCAGTTAGTGTCCATAAGATACATTAATTTGGTTGGTATAAAGCATCTCCATGCTGACAGAATAGATTGTGCTGTTGAAAAAATGCCCTGCCTTATATTTTAGGTATTTGATGGGTTTTTATTATATAGGTAGAGTTTCACTGAAGTAATAAATTTGGGCTTTTTTAATTTTTATCCCCTCCACCCCCCAATAAAAATCACTGTGGGTATTACAGGAGAGGTTTTAGTGCATGGGAGATGAAAATGAAATTATTATTTTAAGGCAATTATTTGTTTTTTTTCCTGAAGACTCGAGCAAAGAGCTGGAGGAGCTGCGGGCAGCGTTCGCACGTGCCGTGGAGTATTTGAAACAAGAAGTAGAAGAGCGTAAGTTAAATCATCAGAGATGTTTTCTTTTGTTCAAAGTAACTCTTACAAGAGTTTAGTGTTCTTTGCAGTGTTTCACTCACCTTCAAGTGTCTTAAACACTAAAAGCTGCAGATAAACATCTCATCTACAATGCAGAATTTGTTTAATAAACACTTTTATTTCCAATAGCCATTTGCAAACAGTACTTATTTTTATTCCCAGGATTCAGTGAAAGTGGAGATCCATCCTGCACCATCATGCAGAACTGGGCCAGAGTGGAGGTGATGTTTGTCTGCTGTATGCCTTGCCAGACTAGAGGAAATGGGTTGCTTTAACACCCCAGCCCCAGCATGTGATCTTCCTGTGCCTTAGCTTTGGTCTGGGTAACTTCAAGGAGTAAATCTTCCACTGGTCAGGCACACAGTGTAGCTTCAGGCTTGCAGGAAAACATCCTGGGAGAGGAGCAGAGGATGTTGTCAGTACTTTATCACGTTTGTGCTGCTGCAGAGCTGGGTGGGTAACTTGGCCAGCCCACTAACCACTAGCTGAGCACTCAGGCAGGACTCAAAGCAGTCTGCAGACTAACTTAGTGCTGCCTACACGAACTGGCTTCAAACTGGTGCAGATCCCCATGTGCTGGTGCAGTCACTGGCTGTGAGCAGGGGTTTTATTTTCTTCCATTGCTGCAGGCTGATGGCAATCAGGCTAAGTCATGTTACTGCTGTGCTGTAATTTCTCTGGGTGTAATGCATGGGGTGGCTTGCCAAGGTCTTAGGTGTTGTAAATCTCCTGAGCAGCGCGGGCCTGAATCTGAATGAATTACTCTCACTTTCTGTCCACTTAGTGGAGGGGGAAAGTAGGCACTTGAGGTGTGATTCAGCTTGTGTGGAAGCAGTCCCCATAATTCAGCTCTCTAGTGTACCTGTGTACGTCTGCCTCTGCACCTGGGTCAAGTGAATCCCACTTCCCAAATACTCCTCTTTCCCTGCTCCCCCAGCTGTAGAGGCTTAGGGTAGGGACACTTCTCTTAGCCTGAGAACTGGGTTTGTGTTCAGGTGTGCTCTTAGGTATGTTCATGAATAATGACAAAAGGAAAAATGCAGAAACAAGTGTCTTAATTGTTTTGTAATGACCAAAATGAGATGTGCGTGGGAGCCAAAGCCCAGGATTGATGGGTGGGTGAGCAGGGAAGGATCACTCGGCAGGATTGCATTAGATGTTGACTTGGATCACCATAAAGAGCAGATGAACCTTCCTGGCTCCATGTGCATGGTCTGGGGGGAAGGGGAGGCAGGAGAGCAGTGGTGTTGAACAGCTAATCCTGAATTATACTGAGTGCTGTGAGTGCTGCTTTCAGGCCCGCCTGTGTAACAACATGCAGAAGGCCAGGGAGCTCTGGGACAACATCATGACTAAGGGGAACGCCAAGTATGCCAACATGTGGCTGGAGTATTACAACCTGGAAAGGTAAGAGAGTGGCTGGTGGGAAGGGTTAATTAACTCTTTAGTTTCTTTATCTGTGTGAGACAAGAGTTAGATGCTTGGTGTGGGTATACTTCATGCAGGTTTATAACATACTTTTGGGGCTCTCTCAGCAGCTCTGCAGTGTAGCTCACAAGTGTTAGAGCAACAAGTGGTGTGAGTTGGCTGAGGGAGGAGGGAAAACTCCAATGTAGTTGACTGTTGTAGGGTCCTGCTGTGCAGGACTGGCTCCTCACTGCTGTGGTTTCCCTCCTGCAGAGCTCATGGTGATACCCAGCACTGCAGGAAGGCACTGCATCGAGCTGTGCAGTGCACAAGTGACTACCCAGAGCACGTCTGCGAGGTGCTGCTCACCCTGGAGAGGATAGAAGGTACCTGGCTGCACAGTGTCTCGTTTTACCTGCCCTAATTCATGTACAATGACACAGTGAATTCTGATCTAGCGTTTTGTGTTCTGGGGAAGGCTCATTTTCTTTTCACTACTGTAATATGCACAAGCAGCTCTTTTCTTCTTTTGTCTTCTCTTCTGTCCCGACTTTTGGAGCCTGCTGAAATGGGTTGGATTTTTCCATGCCTCTTTGGAGTTTGTATTACAAATGGGAGGTTTCTGCTCTGCTTGGGTTTTGTTTTTCTTTGAAGGCCACTTGTTGTATTTCAAATTTTCATGTGTAGTGGTTAATAGTAAGTTCCATGAACTCATTCACTTATTTTTTTCAGAATTGTCTCGAAATTATGGGAAAGATAAATACAAGGCTTTTTTTTATCCTTTAGGAACACTGGAAGACTGGGATGCAGCTGTTCAAAAAACAGAAAACAGATTAGCTCGAGTTAATGAACAAAGAGCAAAGGTCAGAACTTTCTGAACTACCTCAGCAGTTTGTAGGAAATACCTGTGTTAAGGTCACGCTTGGCTGACTGACAGATTCCTAATGTTGCTTCCCATAGATAAGCCTGAATTGTCCTAAAACCTCAAAACTATTGATTTTAGTTTAAAGCTGTTTTATGTCTTTTGATGTTTTTTATCTTTCACCTCTTGACCCTTGGATGGATACAAGAGATGTGCTTTAGGTGGTGATTCTGTTAGTGCTGTGTTTCATGGAGTTCAGGAGAACCCTTCAGGTTCAGCGCTGTAGAAAATAGTGTGTAAGAATGCTCTGCAGACACTGAGAAAAAAAATCTTCTGCATTTGTAGGCTGCTGAGAAAGAAGCTGCTCTGGCAAAGCAAGAGGAGGAGAAAGCTGAACAACGAAAGCAGGCTCGGGCAGAAAAGAAAGCTTCCAAAAAGGCTAAAAAAACCAGAATTGGAGACAAGCGCAAGGCAGAGGATGATGATGAGGAATGGGGACAAGAAGAAGAAGAAGGTAAAAAGAAAAATAAATGCTAAAACCTTAGACCCTTGGTGAGAGGGTTATTGGTTGCCTCCCTTCAGTTAGTCATCACTGGTGTCTGCTCAGGGTCTCTTCCTCCTAGGAGTTCTTTGTGGTAGTGAAACGAAAGCAAGACTAAATGGCTTTTGATCAATAGTAACATATGTTTATAAGAACTTCCTTAGGGGTTTTTTTAGATTTTTCTTATTTCAGGGAAACTGATTTAATTTTTCCTCTTTGTTAAAAAAATACATTTTCCTGACTCATCCTGAGGCGTGGGGTTACTCAGCATTGTAGCAGTCTCTTGGAAGGTGGTAATGAAGCTTTTAATAGACTGCTGCCCCTGGGAGTTTTGGAGCTTTTACATTTTTGTGTTTCTTTATTTGAAGAAGAAAAAAATGCCATGAGACAAAAAAGAACATGAATTAGTAGTTGTGACTGACAGGGGGGAAAAAAAATCCCTGTTGCTGTCATCTAAATAGTTGCTGTCTTGGTCAAAGAATCTGTTGTTGCTCATTCCTAGAAACCTGAGGCAGACTTTTATTTTGTGTCTTCAAGACCTGTCAGTGTATCTGTGGTTTCTTTTGCCACTTCCAAACTCTATGATGGTAGTGGGGGTTGGCTTAACTTCAGCCATGGAATGGCGCGAATTGTTTTGGTAAGGCTTTCCATTTTCATGAATTAGCAGAGCAGCCCAGCAAGAGACACAAGGGAGATGGTGATGGAATACTTGAAGAAGACATGGAGGTGGAAACTGGGCTGTTTGGGAGAAGTGGACCTGAAAAGCCAGATCGTCCAGTGAGCCAAAAGGAAAAGGCATCTACCAGTCGGAAAGATATCCCCAAGGTTTTCCATGACAGCAGTAAAGATCACGTCACTGTCTTTGTCAGCAACCTTTCCTACAGCATGGCAGATCCTGAAGTGAAACTGAAACAGCTCTTTGAGAGCTGTGGGGAGGTGGTAGAAATCCGTCCCGTGTTCAGCAACAAGGGGACTTTCCGAGGCTACTGCTACGTGGAATTCAAGGAAGAAAAATCTGCTCTCCAAGCTCTTGGCTTGGATCGTAAAGTTGTGGAGGGAAGACCGATGTTTGTTTCTCCCTGTGTGGACAAGAACAAGAATCCAGACTTTAAGGTAAAATTTTGTTGTTTCAGGTACAGGTTGAACAGTGGGGGTGTGGGGGAGAGCTGAGTGTTGCTTCCAGAGAGCTTGCACTGATGAATGAACTCAGCTTGTGCTGGTTTGGAAGGGTAATGTTGGGTCTTAGCAGCAGAACTGTTCTCTGGGAGTTCTTGCATCTCGGGTTGCTTTGCCATAAACAAAGATTGACATGAGTTTACTCAAGATCTGCAGAAATGTGTTACTCTGGGCAGCTTGTTAATGGTGTGAGGTACCCAGGTTTCTCCTTGAGCCTCTCAGAAGCTGAGGTACTTTTTCTGGTTGAGTCTGTACAGCTGTGGGTGTTTATTACCCAACCCACTGATTCTTGTTAATGGTCTGTACTGGAGATATCTGTATGATCAGAGGTTTTCTGTATTATGGGGTTATTGTACAGAAAAATGTAGCAACAACTAAGCAAGATGATGTTATCAATGGCTGTCCTCATTGGGAAGGAGACATGTTTAGGAGCACTCACTTGCAAGTCCTTAGTGGGTGCCTGTGTTTACATGCAAATATCTTTCAAGATGCTACTCTTGGCTTTAAGGCACTTTTGGATCACACAAGTATGAAGTACTCCAACATTTTGGGGATGTAATGGATTACAATCCTTGGAGTCTCCGACTGGTTTGGTATCTAACAGCCTCTCCTTTTCAGGTGTTCAGGTATAGCACTACACTGGAGAAGCATAAGCTGTTTATATCTGGTTTGCCCTTTTCCTGCACGAAGGAAGAGCTGGAAGATGTGTGTAAAGCACATGGCAATGTGAAGGACATTCGGCTGGTCACCAACCGAGCTGGAAAACCCAAGGTAGGCATCCTTAATGCACTCTTGGTTTTAGGAAGTCCTTCCAAAAGCAGCTCTCTGTGAAGCTTGGATACAAAAAGCAGGGTTTGTATTTTAAAAGTAGCCAACCTGGCTTTGCAGTAAAACTTCCAGAAGTGCTTGGATTTATCCATCCCAGTGAGCCTCTGTGCCAGCAAGGAAGAAGTAGGAGGGGAAGAGGAATTTTCCAAAGTACATCTTAAATCACACAGGAAGAATGTGAGATATAAATGGGATGAAAGGGAAGATCTTCACAGCACTTTCAGTATAGTGAAAATAGGCATTAATTACTCTGCAAATACTTGTTTTTCAAGTAACTTGATTAGTCAGGGCTCACCTGGCAGAGCCAATCCCCCTCCTCCCTTCCTGCAGTTTCCCCAGGCTATTGTTCACAACACCTGCTGCAGTAATAGGTTTGCCAGTGAGAAATGAGCCCAGCTCTCTGACAGGGCTCATTATTTCCAGCCTGCAATAAAATGGGTCCTTGTTAAATAAGAGACTCTCTAAACCCTGCCCTGCCAAAATCCTGCCTGACACCTCAGCCGTGCCTGTGTGTTGGGTGTTTGACAGGTGCCACCCTGCTGATGGGGTCCATGTATTTTTAAAATGTATTTTCTAGCTCTTGGCAATCTCAAGTGCAGTTCCTGTTGCACGTGTGCTCTCGTGTGTACCCCCAGTCTTGGTGTTCACAGCTTGGTTTGAGCTGGCATTGTGTCTAAGCTACAAATAAATGTACTTTGAATGTTTTATATAAAACCTGATGTGGTTCCTGTGAAATAAGATTCAGAAATACAGCTGAAGGGTTTGAATGTCACTTAGAAAAATAACAATGACAGAACTGGGAGGTTTGTGTGGCTCTTCCTGTTCCAGCTCCATAGATAAATCAATCTTTTCTTCCACTATGGATCCAAATCTGTCCAATACCAGATCCAGCATGGATTTATATATAATGTACATTTAGAAGTGAAGTCCCTGATGCAGTACTTCATTGTGTTTACTGGACTCTTGTTTATCTTCTTTATTTATTTTTATACTTCTTCTGTAAATTGAGGCATCGTGAATGAAAGTCAAGAAATGCAGGTTGTGGGTTTGTGTAGAAAAGGAACTTTTCTAGCTAAAGAACACTGAGATTCAGCCATGTTTAGGTCTGCTTTCTATATGGTTTTCTTACCAGTTGGCCAAATCCTTAGCAAAAGTTGTCATGCAGAGAAAGAAGCACTAAAACTAATGTAGGTGACCTCTTTTTTCCTGATTTTTAGGGCCTGGCCTATGTGGAATATGAAAACGAAGCTCAGGCCTCGCAGGCTGTGCTGAAGATGGATGGCCTGACAGTGAAGGAGCACGTCATCAAGGTGGCCATCAGCAACCCACCCCTCCGAAAGCCACCCGAGAGGCCTGAGGCAGGCAGAGCCTCGCAGTTCGCGGTGCCACGGCAGCTTTATGGAGCGTGAGTATCCGGGGGGAGACAGCTTGGCACTGCTGGGAAAGGAAACACTGGGCTGCTTTATATGCTGCAATGTAGGAACCTTATCTGGAATACGAGAGAAGGTGAAAAAGGTGCTGAACCATAAAACTGTGTTGCTGGATTGATAAGGAAAAGCAGATTTATTTTTCTTTATCAATAGAAGCAGGTCTGCAGTGACTGAGAGTATTGGGTGTTGGACATCCCACTGGACCTGGTGTTACACCACATCCTCTCAGGCTGGGGAACCAGCCTTTGCTCACAGCCAGTGTTAAGGCTGCTCCCTCATCCCTTAGAGTGCTCCTGTGTTGTGCTGGCATTGTACCATATGTGCCTTGTAGATAAACACAGAATTGCAGTGGCTGTTGGGCAGTTGTTTTTCTGCCAGGACTGTTTCAGAGAGCACCCACTGGAAGCTTTGTGCTACTTATTCCTGTCGTTTGTGGCAGTAATAACATTTAAATGAGTGTTCCTCCTAGCAAACAACATCCTTTTTGTTTCCACAAGCTCAAGGGTATCTGTAAATGTCACTTCTTGTTCTGCAGGCGAGGGAAGGGAAGGACACAGCTCTCGATGATGCCTCGGGCATTACAGCGCCAGAGCAATCCTGTGGCTAAGGCTGAGAATGGGATGGTCCAGAACTCACCAGCAACTTCATCCAAACCCTCCGAGGAGCCTACGAAGATGTCCAATGCTGATTTTGCCAAGATGCTACTGAAAAAGTGAGCGCAAAAAAAGTCTGCAATGAGCAGGTCTGGTAAAATGTGAAATGCCTTTATGGAAGCCATGTGTCCTTATGCTAGCAAGGAGAGAACGCCAGTCACAATCATGTGAGTACTGTTCTGGACTGCTGCGTTCATTGGGATCAGTGTAGGATGGTACAAATCCACATTGTTGTGTTTTTTTCCTCTGTTTGTAAGAGCAAAGAGTTCTACTCTGTCTGGTCAAACGGCGTTAATATGATTCCTCATATTGAGGGTAACGAGGGGGGAAATACTTCCTGTACAGGTTGGATGCCACATCAAGTCCTACGAGTACTTTACAAACACTTCTCGTTCATTAACGAATGAGATGTGATGTGAAAGCCCAGCACTAACCCTGTCGAGCTCCACTGGTCGGCTCCGATTGTGATTGTGGTCATTCTCTCTGAGGACGAACCCATTTTACACCCGGACGGGGACATTTCATCTCCTTCCATCGCAAGTGACATGGCAGATGCTGGTAACTTCACCACAATGGCCTATTTTAGTATTGGGAGAGTTTCTATACATATGTGTGTATGTGTATATACACAGATATACATAGATACGGATTCAGTTACTGTTCTGTTCAAGTTGACCTGTTTTTTATATTGTGTATTTGTAAAAGACATTCAGATTATTATTTTTAAGTGTTATGAGACGATGCTTAGATCTGCTACTTTTTGTTTCCCATAAAAGCTGTACATGCTGTTGTTGAGGACCATTTTTTGGGTTGTTCTTGCTAGCTCTAGCTCATGTCTTTTGCAGGTGGTTTCTGTATGGTTTTGTACAATGTGACGTGCAAGCTGACGTTCCTTGGTTTATTAAACTCAAGTTCTCAAAGGTTTTCTATAAATACTGTTGCTTTTGTTTAAATGTGGGTGTTGGAATTGCACTTACCCTCTGGCAGCTGGGTGATACTGCTGTACCTTGCCTCTCAGGTGCACTGAGTGTCACCATGTACCTTTGAGTATCTCGTTTCCTCTAGTGTGGATATCCTGCAACACTTCAGTGATCACCTCGGACTTTAATTGTGTGGTCTCTGGGGGAGTGAGGTGCTGCTGCCTCTGGAGGTCAACACGGGTGGGGGCTGAATGTGAGGGGGACCCCAGTACCACGTTCACTTGTACCACACAAGCACTGCTGCAAATAAACACTGTTTTCAGTGCTCACTGTGCTGCTTTGACTTGGCTTTACTGTGAAACCACGAGTCTGCTCCGTAACTCTGAACCAGGCGAGTGTGGGAATCTGCTTTGCTTTCCAAACAAAGGCTTTAATATTAAAATAGTTTATTAATCTGTTACTAAAATAACATCATCATTTTTTTTTCCCCAGAGCTCTAACATGCAGATTTTATTTATACTCTCCTTGCAGTACAAAAGTAAGCACGCTGGGTAAGGACAGAACAACCTCCCTCATTTATTGTTTGCTTTCCCTGGTGGCAGTAAGCAGTACGTAAGTGTGGAGTGGGGCTGGAGGATGGTGCTAACTCCTAGTCTTGTCCTGTTGTCTGCTTGTATGAAGTGTGTCCTGACTGCCTTGCAGGTGAGAGGGAGCTAGAAGGGAAAGAAACTTAACAGTGGGCTGGGACAGTCTTAACAGCCTGTGCTGTTTGGCAGAGGGTTTAAGCTTAACAGCACCTAAAACTGGATTGAATTGGAATTTTCTGAACTGAGAGGGATCAAGGCTGCTGTCACACAGCTGCCAGGTGGGGTGGAGGGAGCTGCATCTCTGTGTCAAGCTACAGGTATTTCACCTTAAAAGCAAAGAAAAGCTGCTTTGGATTGCACAGCAGCGTCCAGCCATTCCACTGCTGCCACTGCAGCACAAAGACTCGTGATGCATTTGGCACAGCACTAACTTAACCTGCTCAGTGTGAGGAGTTCTCTCGTGTAGATTGAAGAAATTCAGCTTTTTGGCAGACTTGCTGCACGCATTCTTACCAAACTGGCACTTTGAGCAAGTGACCACACACAGTTATGGATCAACCTCTTCTGCCCACAGCTCTGCAGAAGCAAACCCTGAACTGAAATGTGTGAGGACAGCTGCAGGTTTCTAGGGCTTCTCCTGTCAGCAAAAGCACCTCCCAGCTCAGAGATAAGTCAGAACATTTCTCTTCTTCTTCCAGTCCCATCATCTGTAATGTTCAACCACATCCCTCCCAGCTGTTGTACCAAACTCACCCTGGGCAAGGGAACTGAAAGTAACCATGCAAAGTGCTGCTGAGAACAGAAGTAGGAGAGAGATGGAGCTTGTCCTCCCTGCTCAGCACTGTCAGACCTGTGTGACCGACAGGACAGAGCCTGAAGGACCAGGGCTGTGTTTGGGGTGGTTTGGGGTTTTTTTTGAGCAACAGGGAAGAGGTAACACAAAAGCAACAACTCGGTTAAGCCAGTGTCTGCCCTCACAGCTCCTTGGTAAGGTGAGAGTGCAGTTGCCTGACCAGGTGAAGGGCAGTGATTGAAATTAAGCTACTTCAGCTTGCTGAGCCCCCTGGATATCTCTCCCCTACTCCTTCCAGTAGCACAAGCAAGTCATAGTGCACAGTCAACATCAACAGTTCACATTTCAGCTTGGCATAAAGTATATAAATAAATTATTAATTTAAACCAAATAGAAGACACTTTAAATAAATGAAATGCTAAAGCGTGACCCCCTCCTGTCACTGATTTCCCAGCAGGAATACTGAGTGGCTTGGCATTGTTTTCCTACAAGTTTGTTGGCTCCTGAAGGTCCATGGCCCTCAAGTCTTGATGGGGATGGTTCGTCTGCCCCCGGCCATGCTGCCATCTGCCTCAGGTAAGCCCACAGAGTACTCGGTGGTGGCGATGAGCAGCATGTCCAGGGTTGTCTCGGTGCACTTGGCGATGAAGCGTATGAAGGGCCTCACGTCACCCTCGTTGGCCACCTCCAGGACATGGTAGTACTCGGCGCGTTGCTCCTTGCGGATGGTGATGGGGGGGTAGCCTGCCTGCATCAGGATGAGGTTCATCAGCAGGCGGGAGGTCCTTCCGTTGCCATCCACGAAGGGATGGATGTAAACCAACTTGTAGTGGGCTAACGCAGCAAACTCCACGGGGTGCAAGCTCATGGCATCTTCCGAGTTCATCCACTGCACAAACTCCTGCATCTGCTTCTCCACGTCCTGGGGGTGGGGGGGGATGTGATGTCCCACAAACACCTGCGTGGCCCTGAACCTCCCCGCCTCCACCGGGTCGGCGTAGCCCAGCACTCGCCGGTGGATCTCCAGGATGTCACTGATGGTGACGGAGCCTATCCGTGACACCAGGGTGGTGTTGACATACTTGAGGGCCGCGTGCATGCCGATCACCTCGCTCTGCTCCACCAGGCTCTTGCCAGGGACAGCGTACCTGGTCTCGATGATGTGTCGTATCTCTGACAGCGTCAGGGTGTTCCCTTCGATAGCCACCGTGTGGTAGATGTGGTGGTAGTAGGACTCCTCCATCACCCGGCGCAGGGCAGAGTTGCCTTTGGGGATGGCCATCACTTTTTTAACCTTGCTGTCAATAATGCTGAAAAACCTCTGATCTATCTCTTCGACCAACGGGAGCATCCGGTCCCGGTTGATCAAAGCCTTCTCGTTGCAGGGGGAGATGGTCAGGGCCTTGGAGTACAAATAGTCAGCTTGAAGGATGTCCTTTTCCTCTTCGGAGAAGACACCAAACTCGGTCAGGGCATCCACGTAGTCAGGGTCCATCTTGAGGGCATAGACAAAGAGCTTGTGGGCTTTCTCCCGCTTGCCTTGGCGCTTCATTTCGAGGGCTTGGTTCAGAGCTGCTTTGGCTTCCAACTTCACTTCTGAAACACAACACTGGCTGTGAGAGAACAGCATGGGGACTGGAACTGCTCCCTGACCAAATGTTAGCTAGAAGAACCCCAACACAGCACTTGTGTTCCAGCCTTTGCCAGGCTGCGGGCGCAGAGGCTTACACCACGTTTACACCCCGAGTACAGAGCTGCTCTCTGCAGGAAGGGGGTGAGGCTGGATCTGTGAGCTGGCCACAGGCCCGTAGCCATCCTGGCAAACCTCGCTCTGGCCACCTGGCTGCTTTGCATGGAGGACACAGAGTCCTAAACACCTTCTCTCTGCACCGGTGGCACTTCTCCTGCGAGAAGCACAGCCCACAGCTGCTAACAGTTCAGTGAAAGACCAGGCACAAGTGCTATCAAAATGTTTTCCCTGCAATAACAGCCTTAATGTGGAAAAAAACAATGATTCCTTTGAATGTTTTCCAAATTAATATCCTGGCTGATAAAGGCAGTGACCACAGGCTGTTGTTATTGGAGGTGCTGTTCCGTGGCAGCCAGGATCTCAGGATTAACACCGTGTATCCCAGGTTACTGTGTATGGAAACCCGACTCTCTATCCCACTTCCCTCCACAGAACTTGCCAGTACCAAAAGCATGAGGGAAGACTCAAGAGACAAAGCAGGGCTGGGGAGGTGCCAGCACATCACCCTGCTGCAGCAAAGGGCACTGGAATGCAGTCAGGCTGGTGGCTGCCTGACCTCTGGGTCACCAGCCAATGCTAATTTGCAGTTGGGCAACGAATTTGTCACCATTATGGGGTCCTGGAGATCCCTGGGTGAGGGGCACAGATCTCCAGATGTGGATTGTTACTCTACAGCAGCTGGGCTGTTCCCTCTTACCTGGGGAGGCTTTGCCTTTCAGCACCAGCAGCTCCAGCCCATTGGAGGTGCTTTGTCCCGTGTACTTGGTGACCCCCGAGGAGCCTGCTCCCAGTTTACTCCTCAGGAAGGAGAGTCCCTGGAGCACAGCGTGGCACTGGTCTTCCACGGCAGCCAGTGGGAGCAGCAGCATGGCCAGCGAGCTCACGAGGAGCACGAGCATGGCCGCCCACCTGATGCGGCCCCACAGGGTCACCCATTTCAGCTCGGGATCCGTCGCCATAGACACGAGGTTCATCCTGCTTCCAGCACGGGGAACATCTCCCTTCTCCCTGCACCCACCTGGGAACAGGAACAGCGTTAGCCAGAGCTGTGTGTGACGGGGCAGGCGTGGTGCTGAGAGCTGGAGGTGAGTGTATGAGCTCTGGATTCCTGTTGGAGCTGTTGGGGGTCACCCTGAGCCCCCTCTGAGCACCTCTGGGGTGCTCAGCATCACACAAATCCCATGGGATCTGCTATAGGGAATGCAACAGCAGTGGCACGAGGAGACACTGGTGCCATGAGCAGCGTGGGCGTGGGGCCCGGCAGGGACGGAGGGGCCCGGCAGGGACGGAGGGGCCCTGTCCCCTCTCCCCCCCAATCTCCCTGCCCTCCTCCAGCCCCCCGGCGCGTTCCTCCGCCATGGGAATCCCCCCTCAGGCCCCCACTTTCCCCCCGCCCTGGCTCCCCTTCACCTGCTGCTCCTCCTCCTCCTCCTCCAGGCCCGTTCCCTCCCCGCGTCTCCTTCCTCC
>VZRW01005918.1:22531-43976 GCA_013398125.1 Aegotheles bennettii
CCGGCTCCCCCAACCCTCTCCCCTCCCCACCTTTGCCGCCTCCCGCAGCTGCCGGCTGCACTGACCCCGCCCACTGCCATCTCCGCGCCCCGCCATTGGCTGAGCCGCCCCTCTCCTCCTTTCCTATTGGTCCTCACGGCGGATCCTTCTCTTCCGTGTCCCGCCCCCCTCTTCCTGCGCTCTGTTTCCGGTGGCGTCTTCCTGGTAAGGCCACGCCCCCGGCGCGGGAGAGGCTCGTGGAGGGGGGGAATTGGTCCGCGCTCCCGCCAATCATAAGGAGCAGCCAATGAGAAGGGCAGGTTGAGGAGGCGATGGGCCCTATTTGCTATTTAGCAGCCAGGAGCCCGCCCCCCGTTGCTATGCGACGGCGGCGGCCCGGGCGGAGCGGTGCCCGCAGGCCCCGTGGCTCCACTCCGGCCCCGGGCAGCGCCTCGGGAGGTGGCGGCTTCCTCAGCTCTGCGGAGGCCTCTAGCGGAGGCCTTGCTGGAGCCGGGGGGGGTGTGGGGGTGCCGCAGGCCGCCCTCAGTGCTCACAGCTCTTTGTTTGCCGGATAAAAGCCCTTTTCCATCGGGAAGAAGCGTTCTTGCCACCTATCCCTGCCCCTCCTGGATAAACACGGGGGTTTCTTGGCCTTAAGGCAGCAGAGTGTCAGTAAGGAGACCTTATTGCCCTCTACAACTACCTAAAGGGAGGTTGTAGTGAGGCTGGTGTTGGTCTCTTCTCCCCAGTTGCTGATGACAGGACGAGAGGAAATGGCCTCAAGTTCCATCAGGGGAAGTTTAGGTTGGAGATTAGGAAGAAGTTCTTTACTGGGAGGGTGGTTGGGCACTGGAATGGGCTGCCCAGGGAGGTGGTGGAGTCACCGTCCCTGGGGGTGTTCAAAAAACGGGTTGATGAGGCACCTGAGGCCATGGTCCGATGGTCTGATGGTTAGGAATCTGATGGGATAAAGGTTGGACTTGATGACCCTGGAGGTCCCTTCCAACCAGAATGATTCTATGATCTGGTGCTCTACAGCCATGTGGTGCCTCTGCCCGTCCTCAGCTGGGCACCGGGGATGGGCAGGGATGTGACAAAGGCTGAGGGAACAGTCAATGTTTGAGGGAACTCCCCCAGGGTTCAGTATCCAGGAAGATAAAGCAGTTTCCTACCAGCTGCTTACACAGCAAATCACTGCTGGCAGGGAAAAACCAGCCTGGTTTGTCAGGAACAAATCGTGGCAATTAAAACTGTTCTTTTCTCTGCAGCTGCCAGCGGTGGAGTTGTGGGGGTGGTGAATGCAGCTCCTGTGTTGGGAGGGCTTGGAGCCCTCCTGCATGGTGTGTCCAGAGGGATGTGAAGGAAGATGGGCCTGGGTTGCTGCTTGACAGATGGTGCCCACTGTGCACAGCCTCCAGCAGCAATCTGCAGCTGTGGTGGCTCCTCCTGCTGCAGGGTATCTCTGGGGGAAGCTTTGCTAACATCTGTCCTTTCTCCTTACCATTACATGTGCTGGCTGGAGTGAAGGGGTAAAGAATGTGTCTAAAACCTGCTCGTGACACCAGATTGGGGTTGTTGGCAAGAACTTAAGGAGAAAGAACCAGCTCTGAGATCCATGCTGATGTTCTGAGCACAGGAACCAGGGCTGAGATCCATCCTGATGTTCTGAGCACAGACACAGTACTCTCTCCTCCTCAGATACTGTTCCTCACAGCCTTGTGTTTCCCTCACCCTGGTAGGAAGGCACCAAGGGTCCCTTTCCTGAATACTGACTTGAAACCAAACCTTGCAAAGGAACTGCTGGTTCCGTGGTCTCTTTGCATGGTGGACAAGGACAAGCTGCCTTTGTGCCTGAATGATCAAGGAACACGCTGCCAGCGTTTGAGTAAGAGCATAGTATGGGGCATGCTGTCCCATAGTATGGACACTGTGCACAGTGCCCTGGCCTGGGCTGGCTTTGTGCTGCTCCTTCACCATTCTGCTTCATCCACAAACAGCTCAGGACTGGGCTGATGTTGCATTCCATGGAGGTTTCCAGAGACAGACTTCCTCTCCTCACTCGTTTGCAGTGGGAGAGGCAGTAACCACTGCCCAGGTGCCAGGGCCCTCTTGGGTGTTCATTGATTTTCCTGGGAGTGACAGAAGCAGCTGGATGAACTCCGTTCAGCCTGTGTCCCTAAAAAGAGACTGACAGCATCTCAGCTCTGAGACCCCTCAGCAGCAAACGGAGCCCAGGGCTATTGTCACTGTGTCCTCCAGCCATTTGGAACCTGCCAGAGCCCGTTAAGTTTGGGGGATGATTAGCATTTGAAGGATGAGCAGATCTATCTGTGCTCCAAGAGGAAGCTTCAGCAGAAGTGTGTGTTTTCCTCCACGCCAGTCATGGGGCACCCAAACCTCATTATGGAACCATCACGGAGCGATGATGTATTTTCCTTTGAAAGATGGTGAGAAGCACATTTAGAATCTGTTCACCAATTAAACATGACCCAATGGAGGAGAACACCACCAGTAGCCAGGAATGGCTGGCATCTCATGCCAGCTCCTCGGGAGCCTTGGAGCAGTGGTGCTTTGTGACCAGAAGCCGCCGATGCCACGCTGGCCCTTGGGGACACCACCAGAACGACTCAAACTTGGCTCTTCCTCAGTGTGGATCTGGGCCAGCTCATGGGTTGCCATTGCCAGGGCATCCCACACCACATTATTGATGGTTTTGTCAGGGATAGCAAAGGAGATCCCAGTGTAGGTGGTAGGAAAGAGCAGGGCTGTGAAATGCTGGAGCTCTCGGCGTGGTTGGACATGGGCACAGCTGGAGCCACGGTTGTGCCAAAGGGCTCAGATCTGAACACTTAACCACCAATGGTGCAATAGGAGAAGAGAAGGCTCTGGGGAGACCTTGGAGCACCTTCCAGTACCTGAAGGGGCTCCAGGAAAGCTGGAGAGGGACTGGTGCCAAGGGCAGGGAGTGATGGGCCGAGGGGGAACGGGTTCCAAGTGCCAGAGAGGAGATGGAGATGGGATGGGAGGGAGAAATTGTTTGGTGTGAGGGTGGTGAGAGCCTGGCCCAGGGTGCCCAGAGAAGCGGTGGCTGCCCCTGCCTGGCAGTGTTGAAGGCCAGGTTGGATGGGGCTTGGAGCAACCTGGTGTGGTGGGAGGTGTCCCTGCCATGGCAGGGGATGGGGCTGTGTGAGCTTTAAGGTCCCTTCCCACCCAAACCAGTCTGGGATTGGTTACAGCGTTGCGGTGGGGCACTGGAAGCATCACGGTGGTGTCATGGGAGAAGGTGTGTCACAGGCTGGGGTTCATTACTCACTGAGGCGGTGGGGTGGCGGTGGGAGGGTCCCTCAGCCAGCAGATGGCACTGACTCATTGCGCTGCTCAGCAGGAACCTCCCAGCCTGCTGCAGTCCCACTCCTGGACCTTTACACCTTCTGCTTTTAGAGCAGCGATCACGAAAAACACATTTTAAGGTTGAGTAGGGCTCTGGTTTCCTTTTGGAAGCGTCTGTGCTGGGATCAAAGTGGCCTTTCTGTGTGCTGAGGAGGCTTTGGGGATCTGCTGCTGCTGAGATGATGGGTGATGTGGACCTCACGTTCCCTGGAGCTCCCCCAGTGCTGGGGCTGATGGTGGCTCTTGGGCTGATCCTTGTGATGATCCCACCTCCCGTACATTTGGAAGATGAGACAGGGCACAAGCGTTAGTGTTGGTTTTTTTCCAGCTTTCCCGGGCCACAACTTAACAGGAAAAAAATAATTCTTTGCCGAGGGAGGACTTGTTGCCCTCCCCTTCCCACCTTGAGCCCAGCCGTGCTGCAGGGTGGCTGGAGGTGGAGCACTGCAAGCTCAGCCCTTCCATGGTGTCTTTGCCCCAGTCCAGCCCAGGTTTAGTCTCTTTTATTCCCTTGACAATGGGAATAAAAGCCCAGAGGGGCTTGCTGGCGACTGGCTGCCCTTGGGTTAAACTGAGAGAGAGCAAGGAGGCAGTGATCTGCTTGAGGAGCATCACTTGGAGAAGGCTCCGTGTCTGGCTGAGGATCTGGTCGTCAGGAGAAGCTGCTGGGTGTGGGGGCAGAGCTGCGTGTGGAAGTGTGGGATTTTAATCAATGAACAGATGGGCGAGGAAGAGATCAAATGCCTGGTGGTAAAGCTGTCACCCAGGGCAGAGCAAGGTTGTGGTGAAAAACGGTTCTGACGTTCTCACTGTTGGTGAGGAGAATGGAAACCACGTCCTGGAGCCGAGTGTGAGACTGAGGGGGGGGTTAATTAAAGAGAAAATAGGGGAGTAAGCAGAGAGCAGGAGCTGGATTGCACCCTGGTGATTGCTTCTAGCTGCAAGACACGGGGTGAGGGGGTTCAGGGCTAAGTGAACATTCCAAGCTCTTGGTGCAGGCAGGAGAAGCACAAAGAGAAGACTGAATAGACAGCTGAGAACAGAGCTCGGAGAGGAACAGAGCTCAGAGAGGAACAGAGGGCTTTGTTGGCTCTCTCAGCGAATAATGAGGAGTGAGCTTCTCAGACAGATTGGTTTGCTGCACTGGGAATAAATGGACAAAACGAAAACTCTGAAAGCAACGCTGCTGAGTGCAACGTTTCAGCCAAGCTGGGCCAGAGCTGGTCTGACACCAGCTCAGGGAGCTTGTTCCAACCAGCGGGTCCCAAGCGAAGCCGCGCTGCAGTCTGGGTATAACGGGGAATGCAGTTTCCAGGGGAGAGGGGAAGAAGGGTCCCATCCGTGTGGAAGAAAAGCTCTTTCATTATTGCTTGTGGTCAACAGTGGTTGGCAATCAGCTATGTATTGCTGCTGGTCAGAAGGTCTGGAAGCTGTGGAGCACCAAACTGACCATCCAAAGCAAGCAGCAAACACTGCTGGGCATGAATGGACCTGAGAGTGGCAGCATGTGAGATGCCTCCCTGGTCTGGTACTTGTCATGGTACCAGGAGCTGTGGAGAACGGGGAGCAAACCTGAAAACAACATATTTTGTGAGAGAAAACATTGTTTCTAGTGGCAGTTCTGGTTCCTGCTGGCTGTCCTGCCTTGGAGTAAGAAACATTGGCTTTACAGAGGCTGAGGGCTGTAGGAAGCCACAGCCATACGTGATCCCAAAGTGGAGAAGGACATTTCTCAGGGACCTCAGGCTCTTCCTACCACTGAGCTTCCTTAGGGACTTCTCAACTATCCCCAGACTCCATGGTCCTCAGGGAGGACATGGGAGAGGGTGAAGGTGCTTGGCTGCACGCTCCTCTCCAGCCTGTCCTTGAAGCTGAGGTGGAAATGCTGACTCTATAATAGGAGTCATTCTGGACGAAGTGCCACATAGACTTGACTGATGTGACTCCACGCCAGGCAATCTGGAAATGTATTAAACCCCTGAGCTGCTGCGGTGATGATTTGCATGTCAATAGCAGAAGGGAAATTGCCTCCCACAGCCTCTGCTCTGGGTTTTGCTCCTCTGAAGTGCCAGGTACCCCAGCTCCAGTCCATCTAATTGATGAGAGGAGGCGGTGGAGACCTTCTGGGATAACGAGGGTTTCTGGGGGAGCTCATCTCATCTCTTGCTTTTACCTCCCTGCTCCTCTGGTTGAGGGAGGGGAGGGTTCAGCTCAAAGTGGCATCTGGATTCATCTTGAACACCTCCAGGGATGGTGACTCCACCACCTCCCAGGGCAACCAGCTAGGGGGGCTGGGCGCACACTCAAGGAGGTGCCTCTGCCATCAGCTGTAGCAGGGCTAGTGGCCACGGTGGCCCTGGTGGCCGTGGGCACCACGCTTGGGCTCTCTGTGCTCTTCTCGTCTTGAATGCCCTCAAAGGCTGATCCCCCAACCCACCCTGCTTAGACCTGGAGTGACTCATTCCTTGTTACTCCTGCCTTTATTTTTCCTTTTCCTCGGGGATGTTCAGCTGCAGGAGGCTTTTGGCAGCAGAGGGTGGAGCCAGCAGTGGTGTCTGGCTGGAGGAGCTTCCTCACAGGCAGCTGTCCCCATCCTGCCTGCTCTGGCTGGGGGGATGAGGATGTCCTCTGCTGACTGGCAGAGCCCTGGCTGCAAGATGCAGCTGGGGGAGAGGCAGAGCCTGAGAGTGGTCTGGGGACAGCCGTGTGCCATGGAGGACCATGGGTGGCTGCTGAACAGGGGGACGTTTTGCCTCAAAGGTGCCAGGAGAGGGGATGATGCTTGGTCGCCATGGCAACTGCAGCCAGCGCAGGGATGCAGGGGAGGCAGCGGCGGGTCCCCGGGTGCTGGGGGATGCTCAGAGGGAGCTGCGAGTGAGCTGGGTGCTGGAGGGCAGCGTGTCCTAATCCCGGGGTGGTCTCCACCATCCTGGTCTTTTGATTGGTGTGGGCTGCCCACGGGGGTCTGCTGGGCCAGGGCTGCCCCGAGCAGTGTTTGATAACCCCGAGCAGTGTTTGACAGCAAGGATGCTCCCTGACTGCAGTCTTTAAGAGCAATTTCAGTTCATAAATCCCAGGGAGCTGAGCAGGGGCCCTGGAGCAGAGGTCTCGGTGACTGCTGGCCTCTCTGGCTTTGCTTCTCCACAAACCAAAGTCTGCCAGAGCCTGGGATGTTGAAATTGCTCTTTGTATGTGCTGATTGTTATAAATACAAACCAAAGCAGGTGGGTCATCATTTATAAATCACAAAGCCTCTCCGTGGTTATTAACACTGACCTGGAGATCTGAGCTCAGGAACTCTGCTCAGCTCTTTTCTCAGCACCTACACTCAGGCACAGGCGAGACAGGAGCTGGAAGAAATGGATTTGCAGTGATCTGTGCTGTTCTCAGCAGAGCTTGGATGTTGACTCTTGGAAATATGGAGAAAAGGCATGCGTAGTTCACAGCTTTCCATGGTGCTCTGTTAATTTTCCCGCGTGCTGCTAAATAAAATGCACCCTCTGATGTTCCTCCAAATGAAAACTCGGGCTCCATCAGTAATGGTGTGGAGAACAGGCTCTGTTTACAGCCAGCAGTGCAGCTCCATCTTTATCAGGTTCCTCCAGCATCCTCCCAAACTCGGAGCTGTTAAACATTTCGCTTTACACGGCTGGATTTAATTACTCTGGAGATGGAATGTTAAATCCCCTCTGTTGAGCTTTATGGCTTTCAGCAGGAAGAGGCTGAGCTGGAACAGGAGCTGTGTGTAAATCTCTGCCTTGGTATGCAGGGCAAGCACAGCGAGCTGCTGGCACAAGCTCTCGATGGTGGCTGGAAGCTCCTTGTGTGCAGCTCTTGCCGACACCAGCAGAGCCCTGTCCCCACGCTGGACTTGCCCTGGCTGTCCCTGAGCCCTCACTGCCGGCTGATGCTGGGCTGGGCTCTGGTTTGCGCTGGGTGAAGGGATGGAGAAGCTGAGCATGGTGTGCTAGGGCTCCTGTGCTGGCTCCATCCTGAGCTGCGCCTGTCCCAGGGGGGCAGTGGAAATAAATCAGTGCAGCTGAGGCACGCACACACCAGCTCCTGCCCAGTCTGTGGGCTCAGGTAGGGATGGGGCTCAGGGATCAGGGGGCAGGTCAGAGTGGTGGGAATCAGGGGTGAGGGCGCAGGTCAGAGCGATGTATGAGAGGTCAGAATAACACTGGGCTGTTTGCTGGTGTTCTAGGAGTGGAGAAAATGCTGGCTGGGTGTTAGAAATGCTTTGTAGGAGCTGTCTTCTTCAATGTCAAGGTGCTGGTGGACTGGCCCACCAGTACACTGGGCTTGTGGTGCCCAGCTTTGGGAGAAGATGACAAAAACATCTGGCAGAGGTGTTTGGTGTTGGTGAGATGTTGTTTCTGATGCAGGTCTCCACCCCAGTAGTGTTTGGAGGATTTGGGAATGCAGGTGGAGCACCTGAAAGGAGGTTCCTGAATATTTCCAGTGGGAAGAGAAGTGAAAAATACTCCGACTCTCAAGAAGTGGGTGCTTAGGTGTCCACCCAACCATGGCCCTGGAGCAGAGCTCTTGCAAGCTCTTACACAGACTGAGATGGCTCCAGTTTGTTTGTGCACTGAAGGAGTGCTCAGATCCAGAAAGCAGAGAAGGGGGATCCTGGGGCAGAGCTGCTGGGAGCAAACGGGTGGGACTGGGCTGAGCTGGGCTGGCCAAGACGTGTCCCAGCGGGCTCCCTCCAGCATGACCATCCAAGAGAGCGCTTGGCTTGCTCCTTTCTCATGTTCTGCACCAAACATCTTGGTGTCATTCAGACCAACTCCTTGGGATGTGTCTTCTCCTTCACCTGCCTTTCCAGGTGAGTGAAGCCTGAGGGGGAGGGGACAGACTCCCATCACGCAGCCGTGGAGCCGGGTGGGGGTTCAGCCTTGCTGAGCTCCCCATCACAGCTCCAGCCTCCTCCTGTGTCCTGGGTGTGTGGTCTCTGCTGGAGCTGAGGCAGAAAGCAGAAGGAGGGAGTGGGTTTGACAAGAGTGCAGCAGTCTCGGGTTTGTGCAATGAGCTGGAACTGCAAACCCTGTGAATCCAGTGGTGAGAAAAGAGCAGAGTGCACTGCAGTTGTCTCTATGGGAGGTCTGACCTTTTTGAGCTTGAAATTCAGGACCGAGAGAGCAAAATCCCAGCTCCTTGGCACATGATGAGAGTTTTCCTCCAGACCAGCTGGAATGGAGTTTGGGGGTCATGAGGCTTTGCAAATCTGTCTCTCTGTGGGCACCATCTCTAAGTTTTGGTCCGAAGTGGGGTAAAAATTTCCCCCTTGGGCTCCTCAGAGCCTCCCCCAGTGCTGGCAGCCACAGGCTGATCCCCCAGGCCCAGGAGGGTGCCAGTTGTGATGCCACCAGTAGCTCCCTGCACTTGTTTGGCAGCTGGATGGGAGGAATGGGGGGTTTGGAAATAAGCACAGCAGGGAAGAAAACCCCATGATCTAAAGCAAGAAAGCAAAATCTCATTTTCTCCTTGAATTTCAGAGGGCTGAGCAGCGAGCAAACAATTATTTCCCCGTGCCTTTGCTGGGCAGATCCATAATTCCTGAGTGATGGGGAGCAGTGATCCAAGAGCGAGCGCTGGCTGATGGATCACCGGGACAACCATCTGCTGGCATGGAAAATCAGTGCCGTGGGGATGGGGGAGATGCCTCCATCCCTCGCTCCTGGGGCTCGGAGCCTGGGAGGTGCAGGGCTGCGAGCTGGCAAAGCAGAAAATAGCGATGCTACGGAGCGATGTGTGGAAGGAACAAGCAATTCCGTGTCGTGTTCCCCCCCACATCCCCAGTGCACAGAGTTTATGTGCTGTGAATACTGTTGAGTCCTTGGAAATGGCATTTTGGCTGGGGTTTGTGTGAGGGAGTGCTGCTAAATATAAATAAGGGGCAATTGTTATTTCTTGCAAGCATAGCTTTAATTTTTCTCTAATCCCACGGCACAGAAATTCTTGCCCTGCTCTTTATGGGGAAGAAAGATGCTGTTTCCCCTGACTCTCTCAGCAGATATTTTATAAATTGGAGATAAACCGAGCGGTCCCAGTGCAGTTGCTCAGGGCAGGCTGGGAGCAGGGCTGTGCTGGGAGGCCAGGGATGGCTCCAGCTCCCTGCTGCAGCCAGCAGCAGCCTCTTGCAGTTTGAATTTCCAAGGAAAATCAGCAAAAGCCCCCACCTCAGCCCAACCAGCTCTTCTCTGGTTTTCCAGTGATGTTCAAGTCAACCCTCTGCCTAATTAGCTTGTAAATATTCCTGCAAGTTGTTTTTTTTCCTCTTTTTAGGCCAAGCAGACCACGTTAGACAGTGAGTGGAAGGAGAAATGCATTATGCAAACCACAAGGGAAAAGCATCTGTTTCCCTCTCTCCTGAACCCAGGGCAACCCGCTGCTTAGATGGAACAAAGGCACAGCTCTGCAAATACCTCCTGGTGTTAGGTAGGGGCGAGAGATGCTGCAAGGTGTTGGTATGGGATGTGAAAGGTGTGGGGAACCTGGCAGAGGGTGGGAAATGCACCCACTGGGGTAGCAGGGGAGGTTCTCGCTGGGTGCACAGGACAGCACCAGGTGAGATCCTCCCAGAGGATGCATCAGGCTCGGTAGAAGTGTTTGGCAGTCACACTCCAGCAGGAATTTGGGAGATGTCCCTGTGGCAGCTGTGTTCCCTGTGCCTGGCAGCCCTGGGAAGCAGCACCGGGGTCCCCTGGTGCCACCTGCCCGCGCAGAGCATCCCTCGCCACTGCCCTGGAGCGGAGTTTTCACCAGGGAGCTGCTCAAAATGCGCTGGGCAGGGGAGAGCTCGGTGGGGCTGGGCTGTGTTGAGGCTGCAGAAATGCAATTTTACACCATAACTTCTGATTAAAATGACTTCACGGGCTGCAGGGGGCATTGGCAGAGCCAGGGCTGGCTGTGCCAGGGGCAGGTGGGGACGAAGCGTGACCTCAAACTGCCCCAGCCTCCTGCCCCTTTTCCATTTCACTTTTGATTTTCCCAACAAATCCCTGAGTTCGGGCAGCCCTTGGCTTCTGGAGTCGTTGGATAAGCTGTGGTATTTCTTGTTTTTAAGCTTAAAATAGCCTGGAATCAGCTCTTGGTGTTTCCTGGAGTCTGCTTGGCTCTCGGAGCGTTAGTGTGAGTCCCCACGATGCAGGCAGGGATTGAAGCCCTGCATTGAGGTCCCTGTGTGTCTGGTGAGCCCGTGACAGCTACAGCAGGAGCTGTTCCCCTGGTGAGCATTATTTTGGATGTCAATAAAAGCCACATCAGACCAAGGCTTTTGGCAAGACTCATTTTATAGTGGTTATTAAAGGCTGAAGTGAGCTGCTCGGGCACGAGCCCCAGGGCACATCGGTGAGTAGGGAAAGCAGAGGATCAAATAAAATGGAACATGTTCTGGGTCTCTGAAAAGCACCTTTAGAAAGAGCCTGGCACTATTATTATTTTCAGCCTAATGTTGTTTGCTGCCTAAGTAATGTCGGGGAAGTGTCTTGAACAGCTTCCTAATTTGCGAGGGTCCCAAAGGCACAGCATGGGGAAGGAATTGGATTAACTCCTATGAAAAATAAATTACAGGCTGAGTGCTCGTTAGATGATTCTGAATTAATTTATTGATCTGGGGCTGGGGTGTTAGCAAATAGAAGGGAAAAATAACTGACAGCACTTCATCCCCAAACACACGGCGTTCCTTTGTGAATAAACAAGGGATTGAGCAGCAGTTTTCTGGCACCCCTTGGATCTGAGGAGCTGCATGGAGGGGCAGAACCTCCAGGCTCGGAGCTCCCATGGACCCATCGGGGTAGGTGGAAAAGCCTGAGGGACTTCCCTGGCTTTGGCTGCCTCCAGGGACAGAGTGGGATGCTGTGGGATTCTGTGCCCTGCTCCAGCACGCACAGGGATAAATCTCCCTCCTGAAGATGCTGTTGTCTCCATGAGTCAGGCAGGAGAGGAGATGGAGCCAGGCTCTTCTGGGAGATGCAGAGTGAGAGGCCGATGGCAGGAGGGGATGCTCCACTGGGCAGAAGGGAAAAGCCCCTTTGTGGTGGCAGGAGGGGATCACCCCTGGGATGGGGGCCAGAGCGGTGGTGGGATCTCCATCCTCGGAGATGCTCGGAGCAGGTCCTAAGCTCCATGGTGGTCTGGGAGGCTGGCTCTGCTTTGAGCCAGGGCTTGGGCCAGATGATCTCCAAGGTCCCTTCCAACAACAATTAACCTGTGATTAATGCAAATAGCTCCAGGTACAGGTGGGTTTTTACCCAGCGTGAGTTCCAGCTCCCATCCTTCCTGACCACAGCAGCTCCCCAGCACACAGGAGCCCGTGGTGGAGCGCTGGAGTGCACACCCTTGTGCAGAAGGCACCCGAACAGGTTGGCTTGAACAGCAACATTTCTTTTCTTGCCAAGTATTCATGGAAACTGTGTTCAGGGTTTGCCATGCGACGTGATGTCCTTTTCCATTGCTGCTTTGTGGGTCTGAACGATCCGTGCCCTCTCTCAAGGTGCTCCCTGCCTATCACAGCCCTGCTCCAGCCAAACGAGTTCCAGTGGGAGCTGGAAACTTGGCAAACTTCTGCGGTATAAAGTGAATCTGGTGTTTCTTTTTAAAGCCTGAAAGCAAATACATCCCAAGAACTGACAGTCCATTAAAAGCAAAGATAACAGAGTCTCTGGGTGCCTCTCTGCTGGCGGCGTCTGGCTTCCCATATTTACTTGATAACGTGATGGCTGGCACAGCAGGCACCGGGGGCTAAAAATAAACGAGGGAGCTGGTCCTTGGGGCTCTGGGTTAATCTGGTTTGGGGGAAAATGGTCCATAGCACGAGCTGGGGAAGTCACACTGCTGTATTTTTAACATGAAGTAGGATTTGCAGTGCTGTATAAATGAAGAGTGGCCGTAAGGAGTTACTTATCCCAAGGCACACACTGGGTTTTTCCACACCAGTCAGTGCATGTTTGTCTCTTACTGGTGTTACTGGTCCTGCTCTCGGTGAGGTTTTGGTTCCAACACACTTGTTTGGGGCTCCCTGCCCCGGAGCTGGTGTGATGCCCCTTGCCATGGCATTGCTTGGAGCACAGCTGCAGTGCCCACCCAGCCTCAGTGCTGTCCTACTGGTTTGTACTGGAAGCAGTGGGATGGGGTTGCTGGGGGTGGCTGTGCCTTTTGCCACTTTGAATGGAGGAAAGGGCTGACCTGAGGAGCTCGGATATACCTGGGGGATTTATTTGACCTGAAAGCTCCTGTTGCACTGATCTGGGTGTCAATCACTGGGTCAAAAGATTTTCTTTCCTTTTTTTAAATCATCCCCCCCACCTCCTTCCTGGAGACAGGTTTGGACTTTGTTCTGCAGCAGCAGGGATCTCACACCCAACCTCAACAGCGGACATAAATCCTCCGGGTGGAAGAGGAAGGAGAAATACACCAGTGCTGAGCTGTAACTCCCAGGGTGGGGGAGCTGGGGCTGTGCTGGGAGCCCTCCCACTGTGAGCATCACGGCCAGGGCTCTTCTGGAGCCTGAGACTGGGTGGGAAGGAGAAGGGGGGGTTCCCGGAGGAGGAGCAATGCTTCAGGTCAAAGGATTTGCCAAAGCCTAATGAAACAAGAGCCTCCAGGCTTCCATTAATTAACAAATTAGCTCATCAAGAGTCTCCCTAATTTGTCGTATATAAAGCTGCCCGATTAATTAAACAAGAGGATAGATTTTAATTTGCCTGGCAAAATTGCACATTTAATTGATAAATGGTTCCTTTAAACCATTCTTGGTTCCCAGAAGCAGCAATGGGGGACAAGCGAGGTGCCAGCACCGGGCTCCTCCTGGTGAGCATCACCAGGGCTTGGGGGCCACTGCGTGTCCCTGCCCAAGGTCCCATCACCCCTTGTGCTCCTGCCCTCCTCTCTAGCACCAGGCTCTGCTGGTGTTTAATTGACCCATCCACTAATTTGCTGTGATTACATCCAACTGCTTGTTCCTCTCCCCCTAAACCCCCTTAGCTCCCAGTTTTCCATGGCTGCCAAACCACTGAGCAGAAGCTCCACACCGACTGCTCCCCAGTGGGGAGTCTGGGGGTTTGCTGGGCTTGGGGAGATGCCAGGCCAGAGGTGATGGGTGCCATGGCACACAAGAGGAGCACTCAGGGCTGGCAGTGCCCAGGGAATGCTTCACCTCTTCCCTGGGAATTACAGCCCCATCGCTCCTCCTTGGAGGCATCTTCAAAAGGTCCGTGCTGGTTTGTGCTCCCTGCTAGTGGTGGGAGCAGCTCACCACGGTCACACAGCTGGAATTTCTCCCTCTGCGTGAAGGATGGGAATAAATCCGAGGTCACCTGACACTGAGATGGTCTCTGTGTGGGATTAATTAACCACATCTCCCCGGCCAGATGTGCCAGGGCAGCAGCATCAAGCTGGGGCTACCTCACATTCCCGTTTGCCAACCTTTTATTTTTATTTTCCCTAAAAAAGTAAAGAGGAATCTTCACAGGGGAGTGGGTGAATTGTGTGGAGCCCTGCCCGAGTTTTCAATTTAGCTCTATTGATTTATAAGGTCTTTTCAATTACCGAGCCCTCCTCGTGTGGAGCAGCTCTACGTGAGCTTCATACCCCATTGTCCAAGCCCTGTGGTGGGGACCTTCTGTGTCTGCTCTGGGCCAAGCAGAGCACCAGCAATGAGGATTTCCTCTGCTACATTGGGTAAATAAAACCCAGGAATTCATTAGCACACGAACTTGTCTCATGTGAAGAGAAGGCTGGAGGAAGATGGGAAGTGTGGGAGTTATCATGAGCGTAATGTATGAGGCAATGGGAGTTCAGGAGAAGACAATTTGAAATATTGTTAAATTTTCTTCTTCCTTTTTTTTTTCTTCTGTGGGCATGGTTGGGTGATTTCTGAGGAAGCTGGAGGTTAAAAGAATATGTGGAAAAAAAGAAGAAGTGACCTTCCCTTGCTGCCAGGCTTGGGCTGTCCCCACCACCTCGGGGCTCTTGGGTGGGAGTTGCTGGCTGGGGCAGATTTGAGAGATCAGGAGCCTGAAAAGCTCTGAAATCCACCCAAAACCAGAGCAGCACACGCCTGAATGTTTCACTTTCTCTTCCTAGCAAGTGCTGGAGCATTAATAACCTTTTGGTGTAAAATTACTGCATTTAAAATATTTCATTATGTGTCTGTGTCACGGGACATAAAGCAGAGCTGAACCTAATTAAATTACTGAGGATTAAATCACCAGCCCCTCTGGCAGAGCCTGGGGGAGGTGGCTGATCCCTCCAGCTTTGCCAGGGATCTGAATCTCTTGGCTTAGCTCCTCTCCCACCCAAGCGGGTGCTGAACTGCCTGGAGCCGTAGGGAAGGAGCCCAGCTCAGCCCCTGCTCTGGCTGTGGAGGAGCTGGGGTGGGAGGGAAGCGATGTTCATGGAGGATTTATTGTGGTCCATAATTAATAAATTGTGGTCCATAATTAATAGTGAAACATCTGCAGGAGAGGGGAACCATCGCTAGTGTCCAGGGACATCCCCCGTTGCAGGGGGAGGCAGGAATAGACCTTCCTGCCCAGCATCCTTCTTCCCTGTGTGTTTGGGAGCTGCTGGCCTTGGCACGCAGGAAGAAATTGGGGAGAAAAGCCCTAAAAATATCACTTCCCCATGGAGGGGCTGCTGGAGCTGCCTGTCCCTGCCTGCATCACTGCTGGAGGCTCCTGGATGGGGTCCTTGCCCATCCGAGGGGCTTTCCCACTCTGCTGGGGGATGTGTTTGCATTGAATTCATCTCTATCAAATGAAAATGAGGATTTTTTTTCCTGCCTGGCAGATGCCACCTCGCCTGCAGGTCTCACGGTGGGCGAACATTAATTGCAGGACACCTTTAAATAGGAGCAAAAGTGCCAGGACTGAATTACTGTGCTGTGGTCCCCTGGTGCTGAGCCGTAAATCACACGCTGGAGTTTATGGAGGCTTTATGTGTCCTGGGCCGGGTGGGATCAACATCTTCTGAAGAATAATGACACGTTAATAATAGCCTGCCTCGGAGATAAAATTAACAGAGGGGTTTTTTTCCTCTATTAAAGTCAAAGCTGGATTCTTTTGCCTTCAAATTGATCTCTTGAATGAAGAGAAATCCCTTGTGGGGCTGGATGGAACGATGCTGAGCTGCCTCCAGCAAGGGATGGCAAGCCCTGAGTGTCACCAGAGTGTCACCAGAGTGTCACCAGTGTGGTTGGGAACCGGCTCATCCATGAGCTCATTGAGAAGCTCTCCAGTATCTGAACGAGTTGTTAATTTATGGACGTTTTCTGTGACATCCCCTTGTCATCGGGCACGGGCTTGGTGTGTACTGAGCCTGGGGGGGGGGTGGGCAGGGGAGCTGTGCAGCTCCAGGCAGATGAACAGATGGATGGGTGGTGGTGGATCAGGCTTGGAGTTGTTGGATGGATGGATGGATGGATGGATGGATGGATGGATGGACGGACGGGCGGACAGCATTGGGTGCATGGCCAGGAGGGTTCAGAGCAGTCCTGAGGGACAGACAATGTTCCCTGGATGGATGGACAGATGGGTGTTGCTGGTGTGCTTCAGCCAGAAGAAGACACTGACAGCCAGAGCCAGCAGCGGTGATGGTGGCCACACATTTCCCCTTCCTAATCCCAAGTCTCCTTGGCAGCAGGTGACAGATTTGGTGTCTTGGCTGTGGATTCCCCTTGGCTGGAGGTGGCCTCCATGGCCAGCGCTGTGATGAGCGATTTGCAGCTGCCGTGGAGAGAGGCGAGGGGCTGTGCTCCCCCCAGCATCCCCCCTGGGTTAGATTAGGCTGTCTGTGAGGAAACTTAATTGATTCTTTAGGTTAAAGCCTTTTCATCTGTGCAGACAAGCCCAAGCATTAATTCTCTATAATGTGACACAGAACATTTGCATGCAGCTCTGTGGCATGGCTTCGCCTCCCCGTGCTCCTTTTTGGGCTCTGATTTGTTTTCTTTCCAAAGCAAGTTCTGGATCTGCCTCCCGCCAACAGCATTAATTAATCCCTTCCCATGTACCCCAACACTTATTTATTTAGTTGTAATAATTCTCAACTAAGGGGTGCGTTTGGGGAGGAGGCTTCTATGCGTTGTGCCACTCCTGGGGGAGGATCACATCCAGCGTGGTGCTGAGCTTTGGGCGTTGGGATGTTCAAGCTGCATCCAGCCATGGGAAGAAGCTGCAGAGGGACCCCGGTGAGGGTGCAGGTATCCTGGCACTGCCAAGGGACTCTCTCATCACTCCAGAATTAGTCCCACTGCTGGCACAGGCTCAGGAATAAAATGTATTTTGCTGTTACTTTTAATGGGGTGGGGGGAGCGGAGCCCCAAGGACCTGCACCAGGGCCACCCCCCGGGGAAAACCAGGCTGAAAATGGCATCACTGGCTGGCAGCTGGGAGCTGGCAGGGATGCTGAGCAGGATGAGGCTGTCGGCAAAGACAGAGAGCACCAGCCCAGCTCCCAAACACTTGCCTTGATCCATGGAGGGGTGACTGCCAGGAATCAACTGCGAGGAAAACTGGTTTTGTACATTAAAATCATAAAGAAAGAAGGTTTTATGACCAGAGTTTGGGAAGTTGCTGTTATTAAGACAAATCCAGCTGGTGCCTTAAATAACTGGGCATTTTCTGAGGGGGTTATCAGGCTGATCCCACTGATGGCTGTGTTTTTGCCATGAGATTACAGGGATACTCCATTCCTCCCCCTGCACCATGTGCCTGGCTGCTGCAGTCCCAGGGATTGGGGAAGATGAGCCCATATTGAGCTTCAGAGCAAATCCCGTGGGAATTCAAATTAATTGACACTCTCCGGTTCACTGGCTGTAAACCCAGCACCTCCCAGTGATGCTGAGACACCTCTGAGCTCTGAAATGCTCTGCTCCCCTCCTAGGACATGGTTCCCTTCTTCCTGCCGATGGATCCATCACCCAGCTGCGCCCATACGGATGCAGTGGGGATCCGTGAAGCAGCAAGGGATAAATGCACAACAATTCCAGGGTCTTTCTATGAGTCATGTATCAGTCCCCACCACCTCCACTAATTAATTTGAATTCCCACAGGATTTGCTCCATGTGCTTTGTTATACAAGATTAATATACACTGAATATAAATTAAATTTTTCCTCTTGGGATGTCACTATAAATCTGGGAAAAGCCCCACTGGGCACTTTCCCATCAATATTCAGAGATCGAATGTACAGCCGAATCCTTTGGGATCTGCATCCACCCCGTGCAACACAGGCTCAACCCCAGTATGAGACATCAGAGCAGCCCCCAGAGAAAGGCAGAGAAACCCCTGGGCTGGGTTTTTGGATACACCCCAGGGTCTGTGTCTTCTCGGGGAGGTCAGCCTCAATAATCCAGGGGCTGTGTGACATTTACAGAGTTTAATTCTCCCCAGGCTGGGCTGGCTGAAGGCAAATCCCCCATCAGCTCAGCTGCAGCCCCGAGTAACTGACCCTCTGCTGCCCTCGGGAGCCCCAGGATGTGCTAATTAACCCTAGCTAATTAAACCTTAATAAAAAGGCTGTGCCCTGTAATGGAGTGAATCTAGAGGTTGGTGCTCAGCTCTGAGGGGCTGCTGGGATAACCCTGCACAGGGATGTAGCTGGGGGGGGCTATCATCACCCTGGTTCCCCCCAGGTTGGGGGCTGGAGGCAACTTGGAGCTGCTGAAATGGAAACCGGGTAGGACAGACCCTCCCTGACCATCCCCCGTGAAGCAGAGGTGAGATGGAGCCAGGAGCCAAGGATGGGGCAGATGCTGCTGGTGGTTCCTCACACTGGATCATGAGCTCCAGGTATGAACCCCTGTGGGATCTCTGTGCTGGGAGGGGACCCGAGGGCTCCCAGGGAATCCTGTTGCATGTTTGAGCCTGGAAATAGTAGGGTGGTCCCCAGACCTCAGCCCCAGGGTGGGGGAGATGCAGAGTAAAGCTGTGTGGATGCCTGGTGTGGACACACCAAAGCTCTCAGCTCTGTCTCGGGGGATCCTGGCTGCCCTTTCGGTGCTGTTCCCATTCCCAGGCTAATTGATTCCTTGGCAGATGCCTGTGGTCAGCGGGTGCGAGTGGGGCTGGGTGACCTGCAGGCTGGGAGCCCGGGGCAGGGTGCCCTGCCACGCTGGACACGCTTCATCTCCTGCTGTTCTCCCAGCTGTGGTGTCCTCTGATTCCTGCTGGAGCTCAGAGCCACCCCGGGGGGATGGAGCACTGTCTGCGGGAACCTGGTGCTGCTCCTCGTCTCTCCCTTTGCGAAGGGAATTGTTATTCCCCCTCGGGTTCTACTGCTCCAAAGAATATGTTTTTGATGGAAAGATGCAGGAGGCTCTGGCTCTCGCCCCTTCCCACACGACTCTGGGAGGGCTTCCCGTGGGAAAGGGGGGAGGCTGGTCAGTGGTTCCTGCTGAGCAACCAGCATCCCGCTCATCCCAGACTTCCCTGACTGTCTTGGGGACCGAAAGTGGTTCCTGGTGAGGAGAGACAGCCCCCGGGGTGCTGCAGGATCCCACCAGCCTGAGCACCGGTTGCTCCCTGGGAACCACTGGAGCCCTCAGCTGGGATTTGATGCGAGGAGCCGCAGCTCCTTGTAGATCCCCAGCTGGGTGATGTCCTGTCTGTCACCTGCTGGGGGGCTCGAAGGAAAGAAATCAATGACCTGATAATGCCAGAAAAGACATCCTGGGCTGGGGTTTAAAAATAAAGCAAAGGTTCGGTGCCTGGCGACCCCTCATCGCCATGCCTGGAGCTCTCGGTGGCCCTTGATGGGTTCCACATAAATCGGAAGCTGCCAATAAATCGGAAGCTGCCAATAAATCACCCAATACGGGCACATCCCTCAGCCCCGGGGGTGTTTGCAACTTGTTGCATCAACTTTGCTTTTGCAAGCGGGGTTTTTGGGTGCTGGAGATGGGAAGGGGCAGCACTGGAGCTGTACCACAGCCTGCCTCTTGCTCTGCTCTGTGTGCCCCTCGTGTCCCTGAGCACGGCTCCAGCTCCTCCGGGGCTCTGCAGCGGGGGCAAAACAGGAGTCAAGCGGGGGTGGGGAAGGTGCTGGGAGGGCGTTTGGGGCTGAAAGGGCAGCTCTGCCCTCAAGCTTTGCCAGCGGGGCAGGGATGGCCCCGTCCTGCCCATGCCGGCGGTGGGATGCGGGGGGACACGGAGCCTCCAGCTGTGCTGTTTCCAGCTGTGCAGAGTCCCGCCGCGTTCCCGGCCCGCGGTGCTATTTATAATCCTCGAGTTGCACAAGGTTGGGGCTGGTTTTTTTCCGTGACTGTCCCAAATCAGTGAAAAGTCTATTTGACATCCTGTATGTAGGCTTTGTATTCGTGTGATGAGGCTTCGTTTCCACTCTGCCGGCGAGGCGGTGCTGGGAGATCACAGCTGATCACCCCAGTGCGTCCTGGAGCCAAGAGCGGGAGGGATGAGGAAAGGCAGAGCAGTGGTTATCCGTAGGGATAACTCCAACCCGGAGCGGGGTTTGGGGCTGGGAAATGAGGTGGGAGCTGAATCCAACTCCATTCACAGCCATCTCGTGGGGTTTGTCCCAGTGGCTCGGCCGGGGGAGTGCGGGAGTGGTAAAATGCTGCGGGATGATGGAGAAAAGCTCCCTTGGAGAGGGAGAAGAAGCTTCGTGTGATTTCTACTACATTAAGTGTGACATCTGCTTGGGGATGAGTCAGGCGGGTTCCCACCAGAGGGGAGAGGGGAGGGTGGAGTAGGGGTGGAGGAAGGCAAGGCAGGGGCAGAGGAGGGTGGGGTATGGGCAGAGGAGGGCAGGGAGAGCACCCACTCCGGCTGGGTCGGACCTGCTGGGCTCTGGCTTCCCACCTTGGCTCAGCAGGGAGGGGCTCGGGGGTTATAATAAGCGAAAAATCAGTCAGTTCCCAATATCGTTGAATTTAGAGCTGGAATTGCTCTGCTCGGTGTGGGAGGCACTGGGTGTTCTTGCCAGGGACGTGATGGATGCCAAAGACTCCGCTGGCTTTGGTGCTCGGTGTTGCCGCGGGAGCTGCCGGCCCCGTGCCTGAGCTCTTCCCCGCACATTCCCGCACGTCCCTGGGAGCGGGGCGTTTGTCCGCCCGCAGCGGGTTGCTGAGCAGGCGATGCTCAGCGCCTCAGAGGGGAAACCCCGAACCGCAGCGAGAGCAAACACTCGGGACGTGACATTTTATCCCAAGTCAGCTCGTTTTTATCTTCACCGCCTCGCCGAGCGCAGGGGTGAGTGCGTGTGGGCTGGATCCCGCATCCTGCCTGGCCCGCTGGAAGCGGCAGGTGCCTGGGAAAGGGCTCGGTGGCAAAAGGATGGACTGGTCCTGGCACATCGCTCAGCTCCCACCCCGGTGCGGGGGGATCTGCCCGGCTCAGCCTGGCTGGGGAAACTGAGGCTGGACCCGAGGGCAGCCCATGGGCAGCACCGGCCGTGCCCGAGCATCCTCGGCCCCGCCACACTCCGGGGGGGTTGGGGATGCTTTCCGGGCTGTCGGTACGGCCAAAGATAATTAATTAGCCTTAATACACGGCACCCTTTCTGCTGGGTGAATGGGTGAACCGGCTGGTGTGTCCTGGGCGGGTGAATCCTGCTCCTTCCCCGGGCTGCATCCTGCTGGCGTGGGGGGTAAAATGGGTTCAGTGCCGGAACTGGGGGATGCACAGGGGCTGCGCGGGGAGGGATGGGATGGGATTGTCTCGGTGCCACATCAAGAGTGGAGTTATCCAAACCTCCTGCTCAGCGTGGGTGGGGGCTGTGCTGCTCAGCATTCCCAACCCGGGGGCTACCCCGGAAAACCTCCCGGTCTCCTCCTCCCTATTTGGGGCCAGAATGCCCCTGAACCCCATCCCTGCATCCAGCGTTGCCCATCCCTCCGGCCTGCAGGAACCTTGTTCCCCAAAACCATGTGTTACCGAGGCTGGGGGGGCGGTGGGGCTGCCACCGCATCCTGGTGGTAATGAAAGCCATCGGGGAAAGCAGCCCCGAGCAGCGGCGGCGGCGTTTGGGAGCCAGATTTACCGAAGGGAAGTGAGTCAACGTCTTGGAAGGAGTTGGGGGCGGCGGGGGGGCAGTGGAGGACAGCGGGTGA
>VZRW01005918.1:51482-79014 GCA_013398125.1 Aegotheles bennettii
AATTTATATATTATATATTAAATATTATTTATAATAACATTATCGTGGGCTTGATTGTAGGGTTCTTCACACGTATCTACTGATGCTGGTGTCAGGTGCAGGTACCTACTGATCCATCCTGTGGGGTGCACCTTGAAACCTGGGGTCAGTTCTGGACCCCTCACACCAAGAAAGACATTGAGGGGCTGGAGCATGTCTGGAGAAGGGCAATGGAGCTGGGGAAAGGGCTGGAGCACAAGGAGAAGGGGCTGGAGAACTTATGGGGAGCGGCTGAAGGAGCTGGGGGGGGTCAGCCTGGAGAAAAAGGAGGCTGAGGGGAGACCTTCTGCTCTCTGCAACCCCCTGAGAGGAGGTTGGAGTCTGGTACGGGTTGGTTTCTTCCCCCAAGTTACAAGTAATAGGACAAGAGGAAACGGCCTCAAATTGTGCCAGGATTGAGGATCCTCCTCATTGGATCTGAGGAACAATTTCGTCCCCAAAGAGCTGTCAGGCTCCATCCCTGGAGGTGTTTGAAAGCCATGTAGATGTGCTGCTGAGGGCCATGGGTTTGTGGTGGTCTTGGCAGGGCTGGGTTGGTGGTTGGACTGGATGATCTTAAAGAATGATCTTAAAGGATGATCTTAAAATCATCCTGTGATTCTCTGCTTGCACTGAGTGTACAGTGTGGGATTTCTGTACTGGCTTATCCTGAGAGCTGCTGGGATCACAGAAGGACCGTGGCTTCACCAGCTCCATGGTGGGGGTCCCCAGGCCAGCACAGCCCTGTGGGGCAGCACAAGGAGGGTGAAATCACAGTGACTGAGTCTGGTTCCTCCCTCAACCCCATATCCAAGGGCGAGCGACCTTTGTTTGATCTTGGCTTTAATGTTACAGCTCCGTAGGGACCGGTGCTGAGGGAGCTGCTGCTGCTCTGTGGGACACTGAACCTCTCCTGCAGCCCCCTGGGCATCCGGAGCTGTGTGAGGTGAGAGGGGCAACGCTGGCATCCTCGGGCCAGGTCCCTGCCATCAGTCAGGTACCTGGTGGGCCACAAGCTGGAGTTTCAGTCCAATTCCCTGGGTGCTCGGGAGGAAAAAAGGGAAGAGCTGTAATATTTTGCAGATTGGAAGCTCTCAGAGCTGTTAATGAGCTGTTAATAAGCACCATCCCAGTTTCCCCCGGGAGTCAGCGGGTAATAGGCAATTTCTGCAGGATGAGGCTACAGCCACATCCTGGTGGAGATGAGGGACTGAATCACTTCCTGTGGCTGGTGGCTCTTGGTCGGGGGGTGGAAAGCTGGTGAGGAGCCACGGGACAATCTTCCTCCAAGGCCAGTGGTGGGGTCCCTGTGGATCTCCCGGATCTGTGTGCTCTGTGCCCTCTCTCCACTGCCCCGCATCCCTCATGCCAGTGTCCCTCCTGCCAGCTGGGCTCGTGGTGATTAATGCCATGGGTTTGCTCAGCAGAAACCTTCAGAGAAACATCACCAGCTGGAGAGCCCAAGACTGACCAGGCTGTAGTTTGTTTACAGGTCATGGAGCTTTCCAATTTGTCCAATTACTTGGATGATGTTGATAACTACAGTGACTACTTGGATTACACCTCTGAGGAGACCAGCAGCGTGTGGACAGACCCATCCCATGACCCGAAGGACATTGCGAGGATCCTCTCCGTTATCATCTACAGCGTGTCCTGTGTGTTGGGCATCCTGGGGAATGGCCTTGTCATTGCAATCATAACTCTGAAGATGAAGAAGTCGGTCAATGCCATCTGGTTCCTCAACCTGGCTGTCGCCGACTTTCTCTTCAACATCTTCCTGCCCATCAACATTGCCTACACAGCCATGAAGTACAACTGGATCTTTGGGACAGTCATGTGCAAGTTGAACTCCTTCCTCCTCATCCTCAACATGTACACCAGTGTCCTTCTGCTCACCACCATAAGCTTCGACCGCTACGTGTCAGTGGTTTTCCCTGTCTGGTCTCAAAACCATCGCTCCATCAACCTCGCGTATTTGGTTTGCTTGATTATCTGGACCATTGGCATCATTATGAGTTGCCCATCCCTTGTCTTCCGAGACACGGCACAAACTCGCAACTCCGTGATTTGTTTTAGCAACTTTTCCCTCTCCAGGAACAAGTCTTACCAAGCCCTGGCAGTGGTGAGACACCGAACGGTGAACATCACCAGGTTCCTGGCTGGGTACATCCTTCCCATAACCATCATCACTTTCTGCTACATCGCCATCGTCTTCAACTTGCGTCGAAACCGCCTCGCCAAATCCAAAAAGCCCTTCAAGATCATTGTTACCATTATAGTCACCTTCTTCCTTTGCTGGAGTCCCTACCACCTGATGAACCTCCTGGAAACACAGCCCGACATGATCCCGCGCTCCGTGTTTGAGATCAGCATCCCCATAACCACGGCGCTCGCTGCCTCCAACAGCTGCATGAACCCTGTCCTCTACGTCTTCATGGGCCAGGACTTTAAGAAGTTTAAGGTCACCATCCTTTCCAGACTGGTGAATGCCCTCAGCGAGGAGACAGGCCACTCCAGCATCGTTCACAGGAGCTTCTCCAAGATGTCTTCAATGACCGAGAAGGAGACGACAGTCCTCTAAACTCAACCTGGACTCCTGCAGGACATCCATAGTCCTCCGGTGTTGCCCATGACCATGACTATGATGGTGGCCACTGCTGATAACTGCTACAGCAAAACTGGTGATGCTCTTCTGATGTCCTATGTATGTGTATAGCTGCTCATGTTAAAGTCCTCGGTATACTGGTAGCAGCCCAATATGGTTTTACCTGTGTTGTGAGCACTTTGTCCCCAGAGAGGCCCTGGGAAGTGTCTTCATAAGAGGGGTTTGAATATCCCAACCAGAAAATCTCCATGTCTTCTAGGTGAGCCAGACCCGGGGCCACCTGCCAGGGTGGGGATTGGGTTCGGGCACAGGGTCACCGACATGGAAAACTGGGTGGAAAAAGAGGGAGAGATTCATTTGGAGGGTCTTTTGCTTTGATGGGCACATCTCATGTGGTGTGTCCTGCAGAGCAGTTTGGTGCTCGGGGCCGTGAGCCCCTGCAGCTCTGTGCAAAGTGCCTGGGAGCAGGTCCATGGGCTGGGGAGGGCAGTCCTGGAGGAGAACCTGCTGTCCCCTCCTGGAACCAAGTGGGAAGTCCTTCTCATCCCTGTGCCCCAAGCCGGCAGGGACCATCCGCATGGTTTTTTCCACAAAACCTGAGCATGGTCCATAGCTTTGGAAGATGCTGGGAGTGAGGAGGCTGCAGCTACTCTCACTGCAAGCAGCTTTCAAATAAAAAATGGTGCCTTGGTACATAACCTTGGGTTAAATCATCGTTATAATGCGAGCTCGGGAAACCTAATATTTGAGTTCCTCTTTGTAGCTGTTTGCCTATTTAATAAAAAACCTGGTTTACATACAAATAGCCCTGGTAGTGCTCATGCTCATATGTGGAGCAGGAAGGATCCCAGAGCTTTCTGGGAAGCAGTCACTTCCCAGCTATTCCTGATCTCTGATGTTGAATTTGGGATTGCAGGAAAGTGGCCAGGAGCAGAGGAAAATGGGGATGCTGCTGGTCCATCCTTTCCTGCTGCTGGTCCCCCTCTGTTCTGGCAGGATTTGAGATGAGGATGGGGAAAAGAAGGGAAAAATATCCCTGCAGTTTTGCCTGCTGATCCCTGGAACCCTCCAGGCACTGAGGGAACCTCCCTGGGAATATCAGTGATTTCTGTTTCTATGTCACCCATCGAGGGGGTGGTGAACAGATCAAACAGAGCACATTAAAAAAATGCATCGATACAAAACAGGGCAGAAATATCATCACCAACCAAAAACACTCCATGCACACGAGCTTCTCATCCAGATTTTTCTTACCCTTACAGCAGCATGGCAAAAGAATCCCTCTGGGATTGCTGGAACACCACCAGCTCTACCTGGGCACAGATGCACCCTTCCAGCTCTCCATATTTTTTTGCAGTGCTGGCGGTTTTGTCAGCCCCAGGGGGGCTGTGGTCCCCCACGGTGATGGGAAGCTCCAATATATTAATTTGTGGCTCCTTAGAGGCCTCCCACTGACCCCAATCCTGCTCCCACAGGGACTGGCAGAGCGGCCGCTCAGCTGGCAGCCGACCTTAGCTATGAATTAATGTGTCCTCTTGATTAACGCCGGCAGGAGGTTAATGACACCGCGGCCAACCCAAGGGGGATGTGTGAAAGCTGTAATTAGTGCCCAGGGATGGGGCTTGGTGGGAGAGCCTGCTCAGTGCCAGCCACCTGCCCGGGGTCTGCACCCTTTTTGGGGCAGGATTTGATGAAATCGGGAACAGGGGGGGACCTGGGTTTAACACCTAAGTGTCTGGGGATGGTGGGATCCGGAGCCACCACTGTCCCCAGGAGACCAGTATGGGGATGGTGATGTTAGGGTAGGTCAGGGCTGGCTGGGAAAGCAGAGCAGCAGGTTTTGGAGCTGGGACACTGATCCCCAGCCCACGACCCCCATGCCCAGTGCTGGGACCCCAACTCCCACCTCAGGACCCCATTTTCATCCCGAGGACCCCAAACCCCAGCTCAGGAACCCATCCTTGGGATCCTGGCCCTCAACCCAAGATCCCCAGCCCAGGACCCTCACCCACAACCCCAGGACCCCATTCCCCAGCTGCAGCCATCCCACCTCATTGGGGTCCCAGTGCAGGACCGGTCCTCTCCCAGTGCATCCTCGTGCTGTGCCAAACCTGCCTCTCCGTGCCCCCCTCCCTGGATTCACCCACTGCTGGCAGAGCCCCCAGGCTTGGGGCCGGCTCTCATTTCACACCAGCGGTTGGGAAATTACTCCAGAATATACCAAAATCATTTCTGTGGAACACATTACCCTCCTTAACGAGTGTTCTTTTTCAATGAGCTGTCACGGCCCTGAAATAAAGCTGCGCTTTCCTCCTCCGATAAATCACTGCCTTTATTTGGAATTGGAATTAAGAAAGAGAAAAAAAAAGAATAAACACACACACACACACACCCCTCCTCTCCTCAATGCCAGGCAGGCTGGAGTCGTGTTTAAATTCTCTCTGCCGCATTCAGGCAGATTGTCAGCTGTAAATTTTATGGAAAATAGTAAAGCCAATAAATAAACACACTGCTTTTGTCAGGGCTGGGGATTACAGCTGCTCAGATTTACAGCCCTCATCCTTATTGGGCTTTTGTGAAAGACCTGTCGCAGCTTCTCTATCTGGGTTTATTTCCCTGCCATTTAAAAAGCAGCAGGAACTTCGTGTGTGATCTAATTTGGGAGGAAGGGGAGCCCCTGATCTGCTCTGAGCCCCCCCAGCATAATTTTCATCACTGAAGGTCATTGCCCAGAAGCTCCTGTATTCACCACAAAGTGCATCGCTACCTTTGCCCGGGAAGGGAGCTCCAGCCCGGCTGCTCCATCTCCTCCAGCATCACGGCAGGGACCAGCCTGCTGAGAGCAAAACCCACACGGAATTGGGGGAAATGCAGGGAGGTTTGGTGCAGACGCTGTTGCTATGGCAACGGCTGAGGAACCCATCCAGCCCGGGAGGGAGGATGCTGCAGCCTCTACCAGGGCCGGGGAGGTAGGAAAACGCTCCCGGGGATGCAAGATTGCAGAAAATAGATGATTTTTAGTGCAGCAAGCTGGGAAGGGGGGGTCAGGGTCCCCCCAGCCCCACGCCAGGGCCGTATGAGCCGGCTGCTCCCACCCAGGGGTGCTTTGAGGCTCACTGAGGCTGAGTCGAGCAGAAAGATTTGCCGCTTTTAAAAAATCATTGTGGAGATGCTGAGTGCTCCCCGCTCCCCGCCGAGCCAGGCTAATGGCATCGCGCAGCAGCAGAGCAGGGCGGCTGGGAAATGTCACCAGCTCTGCACACAAAAATGATGCAGGAGGGCTGGTTGGCTTCTCTAGTCGGGGGAATATAAATGATATTATTGCATGCCAGTCCCACGTGGTAAAAAACAAAAAAAGCCCAAAAAGTAATAATTACGTGATAATATAATACTAAAATAAACCATAAACCTTCAGCTCCTGCTTGGGTTCAGCTCTGTGTAAGGGAGGCAACCGGTGGATGCTGCTCCTGCCTGAGCTGGGATGGAGGAGAGGACACGGCCCCTGGGAGAACGGGGGGGTGTGAGCAGCCTGCTCCATCCCGTGGCAAATAAAACTGGGAAAAAAGCAATCACGGTGAAATAAAAGCATTAAGCTCCGGTGATTCTTAAAGCCACAGGGGAAAGAATCCTAAAGGACGGGTAAGGTGGTAGTGCTGGTGCTCAGGGAGGTTCCTCTGTCCTTTTGTTCTGCAGGGTCCAGTGGAGGTGGCGATGCCACCGCGTCGTGGGGGTCCCCCCCACACGCACAGCCCAAGGCCCTTAATTGTTTTTTCTCAGAGATTAATTGGCTTTTGGGGTTTAATTAGTTCCAAGGGACCGAAGGAAACACAGCCCCTTCCTCGGATGACTCCCGTCCGAGCAAATCATGCCCTGTGGGCGTCTTGATTGCTGCAAAGCTAAAGCTATTACAAAAATCAAGGTATTGCAGCAACTGCTGAGGAGGGTGATGGGCCAAGAGGAGAGGAATAAATCGCACCCGACCCGCACTTGCTCGGAGCCGAGGAGGGGCGGGAGGCAACGGGAATAAAGCCGGCAGTAAATCCCCCCCCTCCCACCACGCACCCAAATAAACCTGTCTTTAAGGACACTCTAAAGGTAATAAACCCCCCCAAAGGAGCCACTGTGGTTGCGTTGTGAGCGGTTTAGATGCGGGCACCTCGCTGTGATTAAACGGGAGAGGAGCCGCCCACACCTCGCTCCCACGGGCCCCCGGGTGGAGGGTGCCGGGGGTGCTTGGGTGGCCCCACAAACACACGGGAAGGCAGAATAGCATCAAAATCTCTCCTTTAATAGCTGGGTTGACCTGAGGATTTGTTCTGACCGAGGCAGGCAGCCCCAGGGCTGCCGTGAGCAAAGGAGCGTGGGCTCTGCCGGGATGGGGCTCGCCCGCTCTCCTAGGAAACCTCCAGTCATTGGTCAAGGGAGGATTTGAAAACGGGGCAGCTGCTCCCCAGAAACACATTCACCCACCTCCGTGCAAAGAAACGGGGGCCGGGAGCCCCCCCAGCCCTGGCATCGCTGCCCGTGCCCGCTCCGCACGCGTGTTAGAAAAATATATTTTATTTAAATTCTCCTTTTTCCTCCGTGGAGTTTTCTTCTCTCTCTTTGAATACAGATCGAGCGGTGCCTCTCGATTTCGGACCTATGCGTGGATTTCTAGCGAGACCAAGAGTTCCAAGCCAATCGTTCCATAACTAACACTAGAAAAGGCTGCAGACAATATATGGCTTTTGCACCTACATCCAAAGGGGACTCGCGCGTGGGAAGGACCGGGGGGTGGGGAGCTCGTTTGTGCCAAAGCCAGGAGAGGGACGGGCCAGGAGGGTGGCGTGGGATGAGGACACGGCTGGGGACCGCATGCACAAAGCCAGCGTGGGAACGGCGTCTTCCCGGGGTGCCCGGAGATCCTTTGGTTTCGCTTGCTCGGCAGCAGGGGAGGTGGGCAGGGCTGGGGACCCGTGGCCGGGCTGGGGTCGGTCAGGGGGACACCCAGAAGCTCAGCCCTGGGTTTGCTCCCCCTTGCCGTGGCCAGGCTGCAGCATGGCCCCAACTCATGACCCCCCAAAACTGCTTCTGGGGGGGCTGTGCCGGGTCAGGAGCTTTGGAAATGAGGCACAGATGAGCTTGTGGGTCCTGTCAGATCTTCTGTCTGGGGTCAATGTCCCCATCTTAAACAACACCCACCCTTTGGGGGAGGTCACGTCCCTCCCAGAGCACCAGGGCTGGAGCAGCATCATTCCCAGTGCAGTGACTGGGAACACCAGCCTCACCCCAGGGACTCCCCAGTCCCCAGGTTCTGAGAGGGTCCCCACAGAGCCAAGGGATGGTGCACAGGGGACACAGGGCCACCTCATTTAGAGGCATCACTCTTCCCCATTTCCCTAACTTCCCACTGGGATCCATGGGAGCATTGCCCACACAACGCCAACCCCTTCAGTCTCTCCTGCCTTGGGAAGGCCGTTGGGCTCCATCTGGAGATGGGTGGCCAAGGAGTGAGGGGACTTTGGGGATACCCCCAAATCGATGTGCCGAGGGGTGCATCAGGCACGAGGTGAGCAAGGCAGTGTCCCCACCAGCACGAATGCCCCAGTGCCTTGCCAAGGGGGGCTGCGGCAGCCACGATGGGAGCAGGATGGAGCAGGAACCCTGCAGCAGGGACAGTGCCCACATCCCCTCAGGTCCATGCCAGTGTGGGCCAAGCAAGCTCAGCGATGGCTGGGGAGCATTCGTTGCTCATGCAGGGAGTTGATTAACAGCTAAAGAGCAGCAGATGGAGACTTCAAAGAAAAGCCACCCACTGGGTGGAAGTAGGCAGAGGCCAGGAGGACCCGAGCCCTTCCTCACCATGCAGGGTCAGGTCCCCCGCCACCATCACCATCATCTCGGGTAGTAATCATCTGGGACCCCGGAGAGGTTGCGGAGCCTCAGAGCAGTGTCCACTGTTTTGATGTAGCCACTGATCATTTTCCTCATCTCGGGGGTGTAAGGGTCATACTCCAACTTCCTCAAGCCGGAGCGCTTGAAGTTGCCATCCTTCTGCCCCTCGACACAGAGCAGCCTGTCCTCACAGGCTGTGATGCCCAGCAGCCCCACCATCCGCTGCAGCTGGACAAAGAGGTCCCGCTTCAGGTCCTCAAAGTGCACCACCAGCACCTTCTTGCCATAGCGCAGCCAGTCCAGCGTGTGGGTCGCCCACCACGGCGCGTAGTTGGCCACAAACTCTGGCCACTCTGGAAGGAGTCAAGGACACGGTTAGCAACGGAGCTGGGGAAGGGGCTGGAGCACAAGGAGAAGGGTCTGGAGAACTTATGAGGAGTGGCTGAGGGAGCTGAGGGTGTTCAGCCTGGAGAAAAAGAGGCTGAGAGGAGACCTTCTCACCTTCTACAAGTCTCTCAGAGGAGATTGGAGCAAGGTAGGGGGGTGGTCTGTTCTCCCAAGTAACAAGGGATAGAACAAGAGGACATGGCCTCAAGTTGCCCGGGGGAGGTTTAGGGGGGATATTAGGAACAATTCCTTCCCCAAAGGGCTGTCAGAGCCTGGCCCAGGCTGCCCAGGGCAGTGGTAGGGTCCCCATCCCTGGAGGGATCTCAAAGCTGTGTAGATGTGGTGCTGAGGGCCATGGGACAGTGGTGGCCTTGGCAGTGCTGGGTTAATGGTTGGACTGGGTGATCTTAAAGGTCTTTTCCAACCAAAACAATTCTGTGATTCCCACATCCCCTGCATCCCCCATCCTAGAGCCCTGCACTGAAATCTTTCAATTATCCTTCCTGCTAATTGATCCTGCCATAAAAATCAGGTGATAAAAGGGATAATGAAACATCAATAATAAGCCACAAGTCTCCTGGCAGCGCTGTGTTCCTCACGATGCACAAGAGCCCTGGGTATCTGCCTCTTCCTCTTGTCCTGCCCACGAAACCAATGCCTGATTAATAGCCTCACTGTACTTAATTCCCCGCAGAATCATTAACCACGGTATCTGTTTCATTAAACAGACACAGGACAATTCACCTTGGGTAATGGTATCACATAAAACTTTGCTTTGGAACCGCTCCAGGGGTGTCATAAAATTAATGTCACGGAACCAGATGGGGGCTTCACTGCCATGGGCTCCATGCAGGGCTGAGAACAGGGGGGGTGAAGGAAAATCCCCCCCCCCTCCAGTGCTGACAGCCAGGGACAGGGCATGGGATTTTACCAAAATTGCCCCAAAATGAGTTCCTGGGAGAGGGAAATGGTTTGGGGAGTGGGGCTGCAGGGAAGGCTGGGGATGGGAACCCTGCATCCCATCTTCATCACTCACCTTTAATCACTTTTTTAAAACCCATCAGCTAATTACACCGCACCTCGTTTGGGAAGGGTTTGGGGATGGATTTGGATGAGTGGCCAAACCAGAGCGTGCTGGGGTGGAGGGAAGGGTCCCCTCTGCCTGCTCCCCCCTCCCCAAGTGTAGGACAAGCATGGGGGGGCTTGGGACTGGGATAGCTCCAGAGGTTCCCGAGGTTCTGGGACTCCAGTGAGGGAATTGTCCTGTAACCCCTCCTGGCTCTATCCCCAGTTTGCAGTTGTCCTTTGGGATGCAGCAGATGGGGATAAAAACAAGCAAGCGGCTCGTGGTCCACCACGGCGGGGGCGATGCTGACCCAGGGACCTGCCCAGGGGGAGAAGCCCCTGATGGAGCAGTGGGACATTCCCCTTCCCTGGTTTTAGGGGATGGGAGGTAGGGAGAGCAGGACTGGGCCATCTCGGGTGCTGCAAGCACATGGTGATAACAAAATCCAGGCACATAACAGCAACAACAGCAAAAGCTCCCCTTAAATAAACTCTGAATTAAGGGTAGCAGATGTTCAATCAAGCTAAATATTTTAACTCTTTCCAATGAAGTCAATTCCACAACAGCAATTTGTAAATTGCTATAATTAACCAGTCTCCACAACACACCCGTGCCTGGGAGGTGGCACCAGGGAGGCAGAGCCGTGGTGCTGCCCGTGCCCACGCTGGCTCTGCTGAGGAGTGGGGCTGCTGGCCCCTCTGCACACCCTTCCCTGGGCTGGGTGGTCCTGCTGGTCTCCAGCTCCAGAGCCCATGTTGCCATGGAGATGCTGCAGCCCCACAACAACCATGAGCCCATCAGGTGATGGATGGAGATGGTGGAGGGATCCCGGTATTTTTTTAACCTCTCCTTGCTCTCCACCTGCCCAGCCAAGCATTCAGGCCAGCTGCCCTTGGCCTCAAAGAACTGCTCCAAAGAAAGAACAAAGTTGGGTCCTTGGGCTCCTGCTCACCCAACCCATTCCCTCCCCACTGGCACCAGGTTGGACTCATGTCCCTGGGCCCTGCCACCGCTCTGCTGCTGCTCTTGCAACCCAACACAGCACCAAAGAGTCAAGCATCTCCACTTCTCCATCCAATCCCATGCCATGCCACCCCCTTCCATCCCTTCGTAAGCCCTCATTCATGCCAGATGGACACTGCAGATCATGCTGGTTATAAGCCCAAGAGATGCTCCTCCAACATGGGGACCCCAAAGAGGTGGCTCAGCCCAGGCTTCTCCCCCATGGGGACCAGGCTCAGGCTCTGCTGAGCTTTAACAACAGCTTTAAGCTCCACCAGCCAGGTTGGACTCACCCACTCAGGTCCCATGGGAGCAGGACCAGCCTACCTTTGCCCTTCCAGTGGGCATGGGCGGCGAAGCCGATGTGTCCCCCGTATTTGCGGTTGAACTCTGCCATCAGAGCCTTGTAGGGGTTGCGGATGAGCAGGATGGCCGAATCGAAGGACTCGATCTCCTTCTGGCCACTTTCGTGGGTTTTGATGCAGATGGTCCTCCCACTTCGCCAGTGATCCCTCTCGCCCTTGAACCCTGTGGGGACACAGCACTTAAACCCTCCCAATAAATGGAGAAGAGTAAAAGAACTCCATGCTCATGGGGCTGCAGATGAGCCCAGAGCTGCGGTGATGCCATGGGGGGGGGACTGTCACCCCCATGTCCCCTGCAGGGAGTAACAGGGCTGAGCCTGGCATTGCTGTCAGCCCCTCTGCACCCTTGCAAAACACAACCCAACATGTCCAGGAGCAGCGCGGTGGTGGGGCTGAGCCGAGGGGGTGAGAAGCTGTGAGTAGCTGCATTACAGCAATTAGAGAGGCACAATTTGCTTTCAGCAGCCAGGGAGGTGATGGCTGATCTGCGGTTGCCTGGGTACCCCCGGGTCCTCCGACACCCTCAGCAAGAACAAACATGAAATCCCCACTTGGTCAGGGGAACAAAACCTCTCCTTGAACCAGGACACATCCAGCACAAACCACAGAACCCGAGACTGGTTTGGGTTGAAGGGACCTTAAAGCTCACCCAGTGCCACCCCTGCCATGGGCAGGGACACCTCCCACCACACCAGGTTGCTCCAAGCCCCAGCCAACCTGGCCTTCAACACTGCCAGGGAGAGGGCAACGCCATCCCATGGAGCAGCACTGGTGGTCCCCAGCTCTGCCCTCCCCACCCAAGGGATGGTACCAGGACCTTCTCCCAGCACAGGTAGGACCCTCTTCTCACCTTTGTTGTAGAGAGACCCATCGAAGTAGTAGCTGCCAGTGTAGAAGCCGGTGGCCAACTCAATCAGGTGGCGTGCCCAGGTGTTGCCAGCACCAGGGAAGCTGGCCAGGGCCACCAGCTGCTTGGCACGGGTGGGGAGGAACCTCCTGTCCATGCAGCGGTTGTCTGCAGCAAGAACCAGCCAAGGGCACGTCAGGGCTGCAGCATGGGAACCTGCTTTTCCTACAGAGACATCCCTCTTCCTTATGGCTGCTGCTGCTGCCTGCTGGGAAGATGCTGGGGCAGGGTGTGAGGAGCAATCGTGTGGCCAGCAGGACCAGTGCAGGAGTCATCCCCTTGTACTCAGCACTGGTGAGGCCACACCTCAAACCCTGGGTTGTTTTGGGCCACTCACTACAAGGACATTGAGGGGCTGGAGCGTGTCTGGAGAAGGTCAACGGAGCTGGGGAAAGGGCTGGAGCACAAGGAGAAGGGTCTGGAGAACTTATGGGGAGCGGCTGAGGGAACTGGGGGTGTTCAGCCTGGAGAAAAGGAGGCTGAGGGGAGACCTTCTGCTCTCTGCAACTCCCTGAGAGGAGGTCGGAGCAAGGTGGGGCAGTGCTGGGTTAATGCTTGGACTGGGTGATCTTAAAGGTCTTTTCCAACCAAAATTATTCCATGACTCTATGAGGTGGCTGCTATAGGGAAAGGTGCCTGAAGCACATAGGGACACCTCAAAGAGTCCTGAACTGTCCAGAGAGTCCTGAACACCCCAAAAAGCGTTGAGACTGAGCCTCTCTGAAGCAGAACCACCTGACTCTCGGTCCTCACTTGCTCCATTCAGCCCTGTCCTCTCCCTGTGACAGGTTTCCCCATCGGTCCCACAGGGCAGTGAGGGACTGGAGCCCTCTCTGAGCAGCCTCCTGGGGACTTTCTCCCTGCTCATGGCTTTTTTCCCCCCTTATTTTATCCCAGAGCCCATCCCCTGCACCCAGCAAAGCCCTGGCTCACCAGTACTGCCAGTACAAGGAGGGACAGGCACCAGCAAGGAGGGATCCTGCTGGAGGCAGACAGCAAACTGCTCTGCCTGGAGCAGCAATTTGAAGCTCCCTGTCCAGGGGACGATTGATTTCCCAGGGAATTAAATAAACGGAATTTTTAATGGAAGCCAAAGAGATGCTGCAAGCTCACACTCCCTTTCTGCCAGTGTTCCCGGGACGGGGGTTGGGAAACCGGTGCTGGCAGCAGCGCTGGTCCCTGCCCGGCAGCAGCTGGGGTGAGCCCAGTGCCTGCTCACCTTGCACTTGGGTCTGGTAGACCAGGAGGTACTCGGCGGTGCCGCAGCTCTCGAACTCCTCACCAGCACATTTCTGGGCACAGAGCTGCTCGTCCTCGCGCTCGTGCAGGGTGAAGAGCGTGGTGGGGAAGCCGCAGCGGCAGCTGGTCCCGGCCAGGGCTGACAGTGGGTACTCCTGTGGCATGGGTGGAGGGTGGGCAGCCAGCAGCCCCAGCCCCATGGGCAGACCCTTCCTCTGCCTCTGCACCCATCCTCCAACCCCAGCCCCCCTGTGCAGCACAGGGTGCTTGACAGCATCCCTCTGTCCAGCTGCAGCATCCCTCCAGCCGGGAAGGCCACCAAGGCAGGACAGAACTGTCCCCCACCTGTGGCCCTTTCTCTTCCTCTGCATGATAATTCACCTAATTTTAATGAATAAACCCCCCAGCAATGCCCACTGCCAGCTTTCCCCCGGCTCACTAACAGCCATCGCACCCCCGCAGCATCCCTGGCCCAGAGCAGGACCCTGGGATGCTCCTGCCCAAACCCCCCTGAGGCAGGAGTGACAGTGGTTAAGCTTTCCACCTGCACCCCCTCCAGCCCCCCGGGTACCTTCTCGGTGCAGAAGTCCACGCACTTGTCCACGGACATGTTCAGCATGAGCTGGCTGACGGGCAGAGCGATGGAGATGTTGTCTGGCTGGCGGAAGCACCCCCGGAATATCGCGCTGCCATCTGCGGGGGGGGAGGCCACAGCAGTGCTGACAGCAGTGCCATGAGGAGCAGGGGCCGCACCCCAAAAATAATGTTGCTGCCGCCCTCCATGCCCCAGGGCTCGGGAGCCAGAGCCTCTGCGTGCCCCGGTGTCCCTGTCCCCGACCTCTGTGAAGCTGTGTTTGCTCCCCCGGCTGCTTACGGTGCAAAATCAAAGCAAAACCTCCGCGGCAAAGTCAGGTTTATTTTTTCCTCCCTTTTTTTATCAGCTCGGTGATCCCACGGGAGGGATGGAGCCAGCGAGGAGAGCAGGGCTGGGGCTGGGTCTCACCCCAGCTCCTCAGCCCCTCTCCAAGGCTGCTGCTCCAGCGGGTGCTTGGTGGTGGGAGCTCTGAGCGCTGCCCCCCTCCTTCCCATTGCTTGGGGACGTGCAAAGAAAAGCAGCAAATGAGGGTAATTATAGTGCTGCCTAATTGGGTGCCAAACAAGCGCTTCTGATGAGGAGCACCCTTGGCTCTCTCTGGAGCTCCCGTGCATTCCTCATCCCGCAGCCAGCTCCACCGGCAGCACGCGCTGAGTACAGCCATGGTCCTGTTTGGCCATCAGGAAAGAGGTCTCCATCCCGAGTCCCCCAGAATGCCCTGAATTTCTGGTGAGGTCCTTGGGGCTCCCCATTCCACCTAACTGGGCAGATCCCTGTGGTTTGCAGGAGCACAACTCCCCCAGCCCCAGACCTGAGCTGCTCTCAGGCCACCTTTCCCGAGCTGTGACCCGGATTATGCAGCCTGGTGACACCAGAGCTTGTCCCCACTGACACCACGAGGGGTTCCCCCATTCCAGGACTTACATCTCCTGGCGGACTCCTGGGCCAGCTCCAGGCGGTAGATGGAGAGGTGGTTGACCCCTCCGCAGATGTTGCTCCTCTCCCCCTTGCACTCCATGTTGCACTCCGACTCGCTGGCGTTCGACGCCTGGATTTTGTGCCCACAGTAACACTCGGCACCGAATTCCAGCCCTGCGTAGAGGTAGCCCCTGGAGAGAGGGAGGTACGGGGGACTCAGAACATTCCCAGACATCCTGGGGGCTCCATGGGGTTTTGCAGGAGCATCCCTGCTGCAGCCAGCTCACACCCAGTGCTGGAAGCAGCGCAGTGGCCCAAGGATGTGTTCTTGGACCAGGTGATCATTGTAGATCCCTTCCAGCTGGAAATAAAATATTCTATCCTATCCTACTCTGTATTCTATTTGATCCTATTCCTACTCCTGTTCCTATTCCTACTCTTAACTCCTACTTCTATTCCTATTCCTACTCCTATTCCCTTCCTATCCTATTCCATCCGTAAAGTAAATAAAATATTCTTGATTCTATTCAATTCTATTCTTATTTTTTCTTACTCCCATCCTATTTCTATTCCCATCCTATTTCTATTCCCATCCTATTCTGCTCCTACCCCTATGTCAGAACCTCTGAGGATGCACAGCAGCAGCCGGCTCAGCTCACAGCACAGATCCATCACAGTGAGCATCCTGTTGAGGTGGCTGAGCATTTTGGTGGGATCACTCCTGGGTGACAGAAGGCTCTCCCAGCACCAAACTGGAGCCCTTACACCCCTCTGCCCCATACAAGAACAGAGCTCATCATCCCCTTCAATGCTTTTTCCAGGGGTGGAAACTGGGATCCTGGAAAACAGCAGTGAACTGAAAAAATAAATAAAGTAAAGTAAATAAAATAAATAAAATAAATAAAATAAAATTAAATAAAATAAAAAGTGATAAGTCTAAAGGAAAAAAAGGAAGGTGGGAAGGAGCAGGCAGGGCAGGGAATTACAAGAGCAGGGAAAGGCTGGCACTGTGCAGGCATTGATGGAGCCGCGGTGCCGTCTCCCACCCTACCGCTCGGCACAGTTGTCCTGGCAACGGAAGACTGTCATCTTCTTGTAGTCGAAGAAGGACACGCCGCGCAGCGTTCGCCGGCGAGTGTTGTCCACATAGCAGCCGATGTATCTGGCTGAGGGAAGGGGAGAGGAGAGAGGGGGTGAGAACCAGCTGAGCCTACCGACTCCCCCCCTCCTTTCGATTTTTCCCTAAATAGGGATGTGCAGCAACGTGCCCTGTTCGTTTGCTTTAGAAACACGTCCTCTAGGTACAACGTGCTGCAAGGAAAGGCAGGTACAGCCCAGAAACACCCACTAGATAAAAGATAGAAGAGATGGTAGAAAAGATGCTGTGGCTCTGCATTGAGGCTCCTCCTCTCCATCCTCTTCCTTCCCACCGGCCTCAAAAGGGAGCAAAGCAGCTCCAAAAAGAGATGAGGTACATGGTAAAAGAACCCATCTCCTTCACTCTGCCCTGCCAGGAACACAGGGAAGGGCAGGATGGAGAATTACAGTTTAAAACACATTTTCCTCCTCCAGCAGCTCATTTTTCCCATGGATGCGAGGGATACTTGCCCAGCGCTGACACTTGGCAGAGTAAAGGCTGATGCCTGTGGTGAGAGCAAATGCAGATGTCGGTAGACAGGGAACAGAGCTGAATAAATAGTTACAATGAAATCATTTCTTTGACCGATGTAGCCCTGAAAATCAACAGCCGCCTCCTCTCCCGCGTGCCCAGTGATGCTCCGTGTCAGTGGTGGGCTCTCGGTCCATGAGCCGCCCCCAGGCATCTGCCAGAGTCTCCTCATTAGGTGTCCTTGTTAGTGCCCTCGTTAGTTGCCTCATTAGTACCCTCGTTAATGCCCTGCTCCTGCTCCCACATGAGCATTTGCCCTGGGGAAGGCACAGTGCTGGTGCAGGGATGCTCAGCACCCTCCCTGCCACCGCTGCCCGAGGGGGATGGGGGCCTCGGGAGCTGGTGGGATCAGCTCCAGCCTCAGTAGAGTTAGGTTAACGGTTGGACTTCATGACTTTAAAGGTCTTTTCCAATCAAAATGATTCTGAGATTCAGTGAAGCTTGGTCTTCCAGAGAGCTCTGGCTGCATTGCTACACATCCAGGACGCGGGAAGGGAAATTCCCATGTGGCCGTGGGAAAGAGCCAGCGGATGCTGGTGGCAGCAGCTTTGGGAAGGGTGGCCCACGCTGAGCACCCTTGGGACAATGGTGTCAGTGTCGGAAGATAAGGGGACAGCTTTGGCTGAGTGCCTGGGGAGCCAGTCCCCCTTTCTTCATAGCATTGCTTGCTCAGGTGTCACGGCTGGAGACATCCAGCAAAGGACCAGAGATGGATGTGGCACGGAGGAAGCAATGCCAGGCGTTGCCAGGCTGGGGCCGGTGCTTGCTCCCCCCAGCTCCACCATCCAAACCCACCCCCAGCTTTGGGCCAGATGCACCAGGCAGGGCTGTCCCTGACCTGAGCCTTGGCCTGACCCAGGGGCTCTGCCAGGAGAGGGAGGCGGGAGGCACCACCCCGAGCCTCCCCACGCACGAGGGAAAAGGGGAAACGATATTCCCAGACCACCTACGAGCAGCTAAAGCGGTGATGCCTGAGCCTGACGTCCCTTCCCCAGCCCTCGCTCCCCCGAGGTGGCCGGGCCCGGGGAGGCGGCGGCGCTGGCAGGGGTTAATCGGGGTGGACGCGTTGCATATGGCCGGGGACAGGAGCTGCTGCTCGGGGTTTTGATGGTGACTGACAGCTTGGGCTTGCGAACCATCTGGTGAGGAGCCGCTGAACTTCAACTCGCATTAATGGAGCAACGCCACCACATGCGCCTCGGGAAGGCTCCTGGAGACCCCTCTGTGCCAGGGCATGATGGGGAAAACCCCTTTCATCTCGTTTTAGCATAAGAATGTTTCTCAAGCACCGTGAGCCATTTATGTTCTCACTTCCAAGCCTGGACCATGAGCACAGATCTGCCGTGGGGCTGAGGAGGAGCCCCCCATACCCTGGGAGCAGCCTGGATTGAGGGGACCAAGCTGGATCAGCATCGTGAACCCCACAAAGCCCCTAATTTGCCACGGGACTGGGGGTTCCTGCTTCTCCCTGAGCCACACGCCCCCTGCTCCCGCTAGTGTCCAGGGAGCTGCGGCTCCCAGCCCAGGATGCTCAGGGAATCATCCCAAGCCCCACAGGGAGGCTCTGGAGTAAATCCTGGTTTGGGGCTGGGGCACCTCCACAGGCACTGGGGCTCCTCATGGACATGCATTCCCCCCACCAGAGATTCCTCCCACCCTGGGGCTCAGGAGCAAGCAGTGACGGGCAGAGAAGAGCTGGCAGCATCCCGACACCTCTCCAGTAGTTCCTGCTCCCCATTCCCTGCCGAGTTTCCTTGCCCCACAGCTCCTGCCCTGAACACCAAGGCATTGGTCATGCTACTGCCATGGCTGTGCTGGACCCATAACCCAGATTGCTCCTCCCCAGATCACTCCATTAACGAGAAATCCTAATGGCTTCCACCAGAGGTGGGAGATGCTCCCTCACCAAGGGCTGTGAAGGCATCAGAGAGGTGACACGGAGTGCGTTTGGATGGGGTTTGTGGGTACTGGGTGATCGTAGGTGCCAGAGAGGGGGGCAATGAGCTGAACCAGCCACCCGACCCCAGTGAGGTGCAGCTCCGTCTGCGGGCCGCTGCCTTCAGGATAAATAGGTGGCATTTAAAAATCAATGAGAGCCACTATATTCGCTTATCCTTGTTCATTAATAACGGTCCCACTTGACAACCCAGCAGCCAGGCAGGGATCTCCTGGCTTGAGAGGCCAAACCCCATGCCTGCCTGCACTTCAGGCAATCGCAGGCAGCCCCTGCCTGAACACCCCTGTGATGCAAATGATTGGATAAATCCATTTTAACATTCACTATGGCCAAGGGAATTAAAACTGCATTTGGCCCGTGGCACAGCTGGAGGATGGGATGGAAGTGGGGCACAGCCTCTCCCCACCCAGCACCCCAAAAAGAGCCCATCCCAGCAAGGACCTCGGAGCTCGACGGTGCTCGAGTGGGAAAGAGGGAAAATGGAAAAAGGGCAGTGGATTATTGGTCTCCAAAGCAGGGTGCTGCACCATGGGGGATGTGCAGGGCAGTTCCTTGGGTTGCAGGAAGGAGTAACCCCGGAGTAGCACATACATATGGATTATACGTAAATTAATACACATCTACTGGGGGCACGTGCTCAGAAATTTGTTCCTGGCAGGGATGCATGACCAAACCAGCTCAGAGGAGGAGGCTTTCCAAGAGGAGGGACGCCCCTCCCCGGACAGGTGTGTCCCCAGCCCTTACCTCTGTCCTCCTCCTTCTCGCGGCCGCTCCTGCCCCTGAGCGCCCGGCTCCGGCTGCTGCCGTAGTCTCCGGCTTTGCCCCTCTCGGCCGCTCCCTTGGAGGTGCTTTTGAACCAGGGGCCGTGTCGCCGTCCCCCCTCTGGCGTCGCCGCCACCGCCTTGAAGCCGCGGCTCAGCTCCATCACCCCCAGGTAGGGCAGCCCCGGCCCCTCACCGGCCCCGGAGCCGCGGGGGCTCCCCGGCACCGTGGGCTCCCCGGTAAAGCCCGAGTGCAGGAAAACCAAGCTGCCGGCTGCCAGGTAGAGAGCCAGCAGCGTGAAGAAACGCACGGGTTTTCGCCGAAAATACCGCTGGAGTTTTACCAAGAATTTGGCCATAGCGTCTTCATCCCTTCCCCGGCAGCCGGCGCCGCGCGGGAGCTGCTCTCCTGCTCCAGGGATGCTCCGAGGGGGATTTTCTCCCCCCCTGGGTTGGAGTTGGCTTCTGGGTTGCCCCGAAAGTGCAGGGTGAGGCCGTGCAAAGCGATTGCCTGACCCTAAAAAGTGCAGGAAGGCTGGGGAAGGCAGCGGAGGCGGATTTTGAGGCCCCCCCTCGCCGTTCCCCGGGGGGGTTCTCCAGCGCTGGCTGTCACCGCCGGCCCCGGTCTATTTTCCTGCTGGCAAAGCCCCCCGGCCGTGCCCCAGAGACTCGGCTGACGGAGGGATCATGTTAAGGAAATCAAGGGTTTGAAGGTGATTTGAAAGCCGATCAGCTGAGGCGGCTCTTCTCGCCGCTCCCGCCAGCATCGCTCCGACGGCACCGGCACCGCTGCCCTTTCAGGCAAAGAATGAGAAGTCCCTGGACGCGTCTGGGGGCCTGAAACGCTGACTGGGACCCTTTGTCTGAGGAAGCCCCATTCATCTCACTCCCAGGGCAAGAAATCTCCACCTGCAAGGCAAAGAGAAAGGCACACTTCGGAAAGCAGCCCGGGGCGGGGGGAGGCTGGCTGTCCCTGTCCCCAGCGTGGCTCTCCCTCAATCCCCGTGGCTGGGTTTCAGCCCATCCATGTCCCCAGTGCAGTTTTTGCAGGCATCGAGGCCAGAGCATCCTCTGTTCTCCAGCCAGAATCGAAGGGCTGAGCATCCTGCCCTGGGAATCCACAGCTGGGGCCACCTGGCACTGTCCCTCGGCACCTGGGGGCATCCCTCGGCACAGGGAGGGAGCTGAGCCCGGGGAAGGGACAGTCCCCTCCAACTCTTGAAGGATTTCTCTCCTCCAAACCCCCCAGCAATGGAGGATTCACTCCAGGACAAAGCCCCACCAGGTTATATGGTGGGAGACACCACTGCCACCACCCCCTGCCAACACGTCGGAGGGGACAGGGACAGCCCCACGCCCGAGGTGTGCTGCCTGTCACAGGCTCCTCTTTTTTAGGAAAAGAGAGGAAAATAAATGGAAAGACAAAGTGCCATTAGTTTAATGGCCTCTATGTTCCTGCCATCTGTCTTCAGTTGATTAAATAAAAAATATTGGCGGAACATATGGCATGAATTATACATAAATATTTCAATTTGGGTTCCCAGAGTGGTTATTCAGATACCTCTGGCTTCACCAGGTGAACTTTTGTGGAGCTCAGGGCAGTGTCAGGCAGATCGCTGGTGGGGCACGAGCTCCTCGGGCTCCCCCAAACAACCCCCTGCCCAGCCCCGTTGTGGCCAACATAGCCTAAGTAAAAGCTGAGTAAACTCGGAGTAGCAGCCGAGCAAGGACACTGCTTGTTATTCAGGCTTTTGCATCTGCAGGCACCTCTGTGGCAGGATGAATGACATTAATTAAAGGCCCTTCGTTATATGTCGGGCTTCCTTGCCATGGGACGAAGGTCCCGCCGGGCTATGGCAAGGAAGCATGGCATATAAAGAAGGGGCTTAAATTACTATCATTAAGCCATCTGGAGCTCATCCTTCTCCATCATGAACTGCGGAGTCGCAGGTCAATTACTGCACATTTGCATATATTCCATTAACGTTCCTGCTAATTGCCTGGAGGAGGTAATGTGCTCGGCTTCGGGCTCCCTGGCTGGTTATGGTTTACAAACAGCGAGTGCAGCAAGTAGAGCCAGCACCAGTGCTCCCAGTATCGGCAGAGGCTTGGGGCATCGGGTGGCCGGGTACAAGCTCCCCTTGGCGTCCCTCCCTGCTCCCCCAAACCCCCCTGGCACTTGGAGCCAAAGCGGGACATGGACACAGGTCCCAGGGGGGCTGCACAGACTGCCCTGAGCATGCCTGCAACCCCGAGCACCTGCGACCCCGAGCATCCCTGCGCCCGCTCGTGACCGGGATGAATGAACCGCCGATAAATTATACATGTGGGTCTTGTCTCCAAATTGCTCTGCAATTATTGAGCGCTGAGGTTCAGTTGCCTTCAAGCACCACCTCACATCTGACCACGGCAAAACACACCGTAGGGCTCACGTGGTTCCCCCAGCACAGGAGAACAATCAGCCCATTAAAAACAGCAAATTAACGAACACAAGAGTTCCATTAGGAGGAGAAGGCGACCGAACTATCCAATTTCATCACATCATTAGCATTTCTTATCAGAGGGAGAGGGAAAGAATAGGGCTTTAAAATCCAGAGGGAGGAATGGAGTCTAATGACCACAACAGGGCTACGTGCCCGGGGGCCCTGTCCTGCACCCTTGGGTGCACAGCACAGCCTCCTCCCTCCCCAGAAGGCCTTTGTTAAGGTCTGGAAATACAGTGGCGTGCAGGACCCAGTACACAGGGCACAGGACCCAGTGCACAATGTGCAAGGATCCAGTGCACGCTGCGCACAGGTTGGGCAGCTTGAGCTGCCAGGTCCAGCTGCCATCACCTTCTTCAGCCCCATGAAACTGTATTTTCACCCTCTCTCACTCTTTAAAACAGAAGCAGCAAATGGGATGCAAATACCAGCACTGCTGGGAACGAAATGGAGCTAAACTGGGACGCTGAAAATCGAGATTTGTGGCTCAGCAGCGCAGGTCTGGACCATCTGATGCATCTTCCCTGGAGCACCCAGCACCCGCCAGCTGCCGCTCCCAGGGCTGATCCCTGCACACCCAGCTGAAATCGAAGTCAAGTTTATTTAGTCAGCTGCTCCCTGCCTTGGTTTTGCTGAGAGCCACGTCCGTGCCTCCCCCCCCCTCTCCGCCGGGAGGGCTGCGCAGCGAAGGTTCACGGCTGCTTAAAACCCGCCGACTCAGCAGCTTTCGGGTGCCGCAGCAAGAGGTGGCTGCTCCGTCCCTGCCGGGGAACCCGCACCTCTCCCTCAGCCCTGAGATGCTCCCCAGGCATCTGCTTCCCACGGGAGCTTCAAAATCCCTTCCCGTAAGCCCAACCACCAAGATATGTGAAGGCAAAACCTCTTATTTAGGATTTATTGGCCTAATTTGTAAATCCCGAGCAGGACTTGCCCATCCTCTGATAGGTTTTTGCGCAGGATTTCCAAGCGTGTTGGAGGGTTTGTAAATCTTCCTCCTTGCTGGGACTCGATGGGGGTTTAGACTGAAATTAGGCGGCTGACTTTCCCCGCTTATGGGCAAAAACCTCCTGATCTTCAAATATTCTGGAGCAGATTTATTGGTGGTCTCAGCATTTGCCCAGGGCCACAGCCACCAGCCCGGCTGGGCATGAGGGACCAAGCTCGGGAGGCATCGTGAATCCTTTCATCCAGAGGGATGAGTTTGTCCCAGACTAATTGATTAACGTCGGGAAAAGGCCTCGTGATGCACAGAAACGGGGCTGTGCTAATTGCACAGCCTCCTATCAGCGCTCCCTCCGCTCTCCAGAGGATGCGAACCCACCGGCCCCGTTTCTGCAAGGGCTGAGCTATAAATAACCCCGGGACGATGGGCTGGATCCTGCCCCGTGTTATTCCAGTACACCCAGAACGACCAATGCAGAGAAGCCCAGAGCCCGCAGCACGTCCCAGAGGGGCTATTTTATTTAACCAAACTGATTTAAGCAACTTTAACCCCATTTATGAATATCGCATTTGCTGCTGAGTTACCTGGGATTGCAAATTCCCAGGAACTTCCCTGGATCCGGGGGATGTTCATCCCACTCAGACCCCACAGCCAGCAGGGCAAGGGATTTGCTATGGGCTGCAGAAACAAATCCAAGGCAGGGTGCAGCAGGATCATCCAGCCCCTGAAAGCTAAGCCATGCCAGTTGCCTTCGGGCCACCGATTTCCAGGTAATCCCAGCAGAAGCTTTCAGGGCTCCGCTCACTTCCCCACGTATTTTGCTTTACAATGGCCCAAGCAGAGCAGAAACAGGGAGGGGGGGTTTGCCCAGCGCTCTGTTCCTCCGCACGCAATTACATCAAAGCCCATTGCAGGCTCTTGTCAGCTGAATTCCCCTTGCAAGTGTGAAAGCGGCTCATAAAAACGTTCTGAGCCGTGAATCATTTAAAAAGCCACGACGCCGAAGGCAGGGAAGGAGAGAGCGGAGTGTTCCCGAGATGTAGGCAAGCAGAGGACAGCGGGGAAGCAGTGGGATGATTTAAATGAGTTGACACAGCAGAGGTGCCGAATGCACCCCGAGTTACAGCATCATTATTATTATTATAATTAATCTGCACCAACCTCAAGCGCGTGTGTCCTGACTCTCTCCATCGGTGTTATCCCACCCACCAGTACCTGGCTTTCCTTTGGCAGGGCCGGAGGGTGTTTGGGGAACGAGCTCCCTCGTTTGCTACCCTGACTAATTAGGCTAATTGCATTTGGAGAGCCATGCACAGGGTGGGCTGGGGAGGGGAAGGATCCGGCTTTGCTTTCAGCAGAAGAAACAAATAACTCGGTGCAACCCCCGCCTGCCCCCAGCATCCCTCCTGCCGATCCCCACGTGCAATGCTAAGAAATCCATATTTCCCCATCATTCCCACGTTCTTCCAGAACAGGAGCTTCATTTGGATTTGTTGGTGGTGACACACAGTGGTGTTTAGGAGAGGTCACCCCAGGGAGGTCTCGGTGACACTCGGGGATGATCCCAGGGCTGCTCCCTCTCCCCCTCCCTGCCACCCTCACCCGTGACACCCTTTCAACACTTAAGCCCTGTGAAAAAAGGTGATTTAACTTCATTCAGACGACCCTGAGTGTCTGTAAATGGGCTTAACCTAATGAGTTTTAATACGTTTTATGTCCTAGGTACTTTATGCCCAGTCTGCAAAATCCAGTTATGGTTTTCAATCAGACTTGGCGAGCCGAGCCGTGCACCGGAGGGGATGCGCGCTCACACGGGGCTGCTCCAAAGTGAGCAAGGAGGAGAAGGAGGAGGGTGGGAGGAAAGCAGGGGATGTCCCCTAGGGAGACACAGCTGGATCCCAGCCAGTGCTGGCTCAGCAAACCTCCCCCCCGCTCCTCCCCAGCCCAAGCGCTGCCCACAGCCACCCAGGAGATGAGGTCTAAGGTAGAAGAGCTGGCCAAGCTGGAGGCTGCTTGGCTCCCCGTGCTGCCTGCAGCTCTGGAGGAGGCACTGCTTCTCAACCCCAAAGCGTTCAGCTGCTCCTTGCAGCCGGATCCTGGCACAGGCTGAGCCCCGGGACCCGCTGGCCCTGCGAGCATCCCGGCCACGAGCATCTCCACCGCAGTAGCAAAGCAACCCCAAACTGCAGTCAACAACACATCCAGAGCCCACGGGCTCCTGATTTCAGAGAAAACCGCGACGCTGCTGCGTTTTGTCTCTTGTGCTTAATGATGAGGAAGAAACTCTGCAGCCAAACCAGAGTGGGTTTTATCTCAAGGTTTTGAGCACTGGAGCCAGTCCCAGCTCGTGGAGTCATGGGACTCAGCTGTCACGTGCCAAAGGGAGATCCCCCCCCAGGATAAACCCAGATGCACCCCGCCAGCAGCTCCTACAGGACCACCCCCTCGTGGTGTCTATAGCAGCACAAACCCCACAGAGACCATAATGGGGTCCATGGGGACCATCAGTTGGGAGCTGGGAAGTGTGACCCCCCCTAGGGGGGTAGTTCAGCCCCACCAAAACATCTTCCATGGGTGCTACAGGAGGGCTGGGCACGTTTGATTCACAATTAATCCACATGGGCCTCTCAGGTGGTGCAAAAGGAATTTGCCCATGGAGTCCACGCTCAGCTCCTGCAGCCACAGAGACTTCGCTCAGCCCTCGGTAATCTGGGATTATGTGCAGTGCTGGGGCAATTAGGAAAAAACAGCTTTTCAAGCAGCAGACAATGCCTTCTGCAGCCTATTTAAATTAATATAGTGAGAAGAATTATTTCTTGCAGGCCTTGGTTTGAAGCCTCCTTTCCCAGGGGGTGCTGATTTCTCTCTTTTCCTGCACACCCAGCAGCATCGCATCCTGGATGCCCAGTGGAGGTCCAGTTTGGGAAGAGCTCTGCCCTTCCCACCAACTCTGCAGGTTCTCAGAGGGACTGGGGTTACCCTGAGACCAGCCCCCGGCACAGGGGACAGATCCGGCTTGTCCCCATGGGATGGGGTCATCACACAGCACCCAGGTCCCACAGCAATGCTGCTGGGATCATGCTAGCAGGAGCCAGCCCCTGCTCCCCAGGGATTTCTGTCCCACATGGAGTCATGGATGTCCCCAGCCATGGGGTGGACATCTCGCTTCTCACCGAGCAGCGGGTGCCCCTGCTCCACACAAGTCCCCCTGGTCCAGGCTGAGTTCCAGGCTCCCGAGGGGACCTTCACTTTGTGAAGGAGGCACCGAAGCACAGAGATTTCTATCCCAGAGCAGAGCCAGTCCTCTGCAAGGCAACTGAGGACTTCATAGTCCCAAGAGGGATTGGGAGGTTAGAAGAGGCACAGAATTTCCTGGGATCTGATGGCCAGCAGGGACCAAGCTGGGAAAGATGTTAAACCCCCAGGGAGACAGCATTGCCCATGGGGGAACGGGGATCCTGCCTCAGCCCTCACAATGTGACTTTGGGTGGGAGCCTGGAGGGCTGGGGGTGCTGAGAGGTGGCCCTGGGGACCCAGCCCAGCCCTGCATGGGGACATGGTGCTGGGCAGAGGCTGCAGCTCCAGCCTGAGGCTGCAGCAAACACAAGAAGGAAATATTGGTGAAGGACAAGAAGAGTAGAGTGCAGCTGGAAGCTGGGGATGGGGTAATCCTGTCCCAGAGTGGCCAGAGCCCGTGGGCTGGTGACCAGGGTGAGAGCAAGGACAGCTTGCCGTGGCACTGCGGGGCTGGGGACACCTCGGTTTGGGGAAAAGATCCCCTGGGAAGGACAAGACTTTTGGCTCTGGGAGAGGAAAAACAGCTACACATCTTGGCTGGGCTGCGAGGGAGGCACTGAGGGGGCTTCCTGCAAAGGGGCAGTGCCGGGACCTCACGCACCAAGGACCCTAAAGGCAGGGTGGGTTTGGGCAGGTGGAGCCCTGCCAGACCCCAGCGCCTCAATTCATCTCCCTGGGCATGGGGCTCTGAGAAAGCCATCCAAAACCTGAGCAAAACCCACGGGGAATTCTCCCTGGCCACACACTGCTCCCCACCAGGCCTGGGCATGGGGGATGCGTACAATAAATAATAATAATTGCTAATGAACCCCAGCTCGGAGGTGCTGGGCACGCTGAGCGTCAGCCAGCTCTCACCACCCAGCCCACGAGCTGTTTCCCGAGCCCAGGGAAGGGACAGCCCCTTATCAAGGATAACTCAGCACTATTTCCTGGAGAGGGGAACATTACAGCACTCACAGGGTAGGCAGGTACAGGTGGACCAGGGCCAGGCTGGCTGGGGACACCTCAGGGCTGGGGACTCTTGGTCCCTGCTGCTGGCCTGTGCTTCCCAGCTCCTCTTGCCAAGAAACTTTATTTAATCCTGCCTCCATGGAAGAGATGGTTTAATAACGCTCAGCTCAAGGTAACCTTCACGCTGTTCTCCAACTGCCTCTGTTTTCCTGCACACATTTTTTTTAACTTTATATTAAAATATTCCAATAAATTGTCACCATGGGTATGGAAAGAACAAACAGGGGAGGTGGATTTGGAAGGATTACCGGCTCTCCCTGTTTCCCTTGCCGAGATGTTCCTGTACAAAGTCTCGGGAGCAGGAGAGGTCTGTCCCTGCCTGTCCCCCACTCCTTTCCGAAGCAACAAACCCCCCGAAACCAGCAGACACCGACTGAGAAATCTCCAGCGAGGCGAGAACTACCAACTCCCGCAGAGCATCCCCAGCTCCAG
>VZRW01005918.1:79599-122144 GCA_013398125.1 Aegotheles bennettii
TTTTTATTATTTTTTCTTTTTTTCCTCCCTTTGGGAAATGTGGAAAGCGGCTCCCGGTCAGCCTCGGCCCCTCCACGATGCACTCGAGGGTGCTGAGGGTGATGCTGGACCCCGCCGGGCACCAAAACCCCAGCCCTAGCGCTGCCTGGAGCCCTGGCACTCGATTCCAGACATTTATTGAACAGAGCCAGCAAGGAAAAATAAATATGTATACATATATGTGTGTGTGTCAGATCAATAAAAAGTGAATTTGAAAACTTCCCGACTCTGGAAGTAGGAAAAATCACGATTGTAAAGTGATTAAGGCGAGAGGGGATTTTTTTTTCTGCCCCCTTTATTCGTAACTTTAAGCGGGGGGGGGATTTTTAGGGTGTGCTGGTGGCAGCTGGATGCCCCATTGCCTGCCCGGTGTTGCCCCCCCAGCAGCGTGCCCGGCTGCCCCCACTCATGGAGCCCCTCGGGCTCAGGAGATAATAAAAAAAAGATCTAAATAAAATACCCCTGCCTTGACATGATCAAGTGCCCACGGCCCCTGGTCCCTGAAGCACCTCTGCTGCAGACAGGGTATGGGCTCGGAGGGCGATGGGTTTTGGGTGATGCACCCGGCTGGCCCCATGGGAGCAGGGGGACCCCCCAAGCAATGGTGCCCACGGCAGCTGGGATTTTCGGGGGTTGGTGCATCCCAGCATCCCGCCGGCAGCCCCCGCTCCACAGCCAGTGGTGGGCAGGCTGGGAGTTTCGGGAAAGCAGCGGCTGAAGGAGGGAAGGGTCCTGCTGCTGTCCCCGCAGAGGGGAACTGCAGCCCCAGTCCGGTCCATGCTGGATGCAGGAGCATCCATGTGTGAGGGAACCATCCGAAGCTGCCCCGGGCAGGCGCAGGCAGGCACATGGACCACGGCGACTCGTTTCCATAGGAAACCAGGCTGGCAAGCGCTGCCTCAGCTCCAGGCTGGGGGCTGAAGAGCTGTTTGTACTATTTTTATCCTCCCGGTACAAGGTTTCTTGGGTTTGGCCATGCAAAAGCCCCAGCAGGGCATCCTCCCTCCAGCCAAAGGTGTGCGGATCGGAGGGAATATGAGACCTGCCACCAGCTGGGATGATGGGTTCCACCAGCCAAGGGCTTTCCCTGATTCCAAACGGTCCCATTTTCCCTGCAAAACCAGCAATTCCATCTTGCATAAAACCAGGGGTGTCCTCTCCGCAGCTCCCCAGTGGGGTGTTTGCAATTCCAAGTCTCCTAACGGGATGCATGGTGTCTTCCCCCTGGACTGACATCCCTCAGAACCAAGTTTGCTTCCTGTAAATACCTGTTGGCTTCTGCACCACGGGGAGCTCGAGGCTGGAATATGCATGGAGGGCACCTACATGCACGGAGGATGCTGCAGGTGGAGCAATGCCAGCACCTGCTGATGGATTTTTGCAGCACCCCCGGGCCAGAGGAACAAGAATTTGGCCATCTCTGACAAATTATCTGCTCAACAGCCATTTTGATGGGTGCAAAGGAAAATTGAGACTCATTGGTTTAAAATAACTCTCAGCAACTGGTTTATTTTCCTCTTTCCGGGCTAGGCTTGCCCCAGAGCCGTCAGGGATCCTCCTGAGATATCAAATAGATTGTCCTTATTGGCCACGGTGGGAATGAAGTGACTCCAAATGACACTCAGCAGCCTGAGCTGCTCCTGGTGATGCTGTGCCAGAAGGACCCAGTTCTGCAGGACTCTAAGGGTGCTTTTCGCCCAAAGGCCTGGAGGTTATTTCCAGGGGAATTTTGTCCTTCAGTGTCCCCAGGTACTTATGTCACCAAATAAATCTCTGCGTCAGGGATGTTGGGTTTCCAGCCAAAAGGGACTGTGGTGGTTTCTGCCCACAGCCTTATCCAGGGGAGCGGAGCCAGCGGTGCTCTGTGACCTGGCACCGGGGTGACTTTCACTGCTTAAGGACAAATGCTGGGTCCCCAGTGCAGTGGGGACACTGGGGTGGCCGCCCCCCCCCTCCTCGCCAAGGCAGCAGCCCTCATTGAAGGGTCTATTCAGAAACTTCTAATTACCCAGGTTGCCTCAGGAGGGCTCTTCAGCGGGGGGAAAAAGAGGACGTGGTGCATTATAATAGTAAAAAAAGGCTCCATAAATCCCATTTTGAGGATTATGAAGTGCCAGCACAAAAAAAGCTGTAAACAGGATGTCTGAAGAGATCTTAAGCATAAAGGTCAGAATCTACAATTTAAATGGGGCACTTGTTGCCTTCTTGCTCTGTGCCGCTGACGAGCTGAGATGTAGAAAAACAAGGTTGGTTTTGAAGCCACGTTGGAGCCCTTTTGTGATATGAAATGTCAACTTCTTAGCAGCAAATTTTCTGACGGGAGGGTGCGAGGGTGCAGCTGAAAGGGTTTTTTCCTCCCTGTGGTCCCTGGCACCCCCATGGCAGGAGGGACAGGGGACCAGCAGGGACAGGGATGCTCCAGGCAGCAGCATCCCAGCGCCAGGGCCATGGCACCGGGCTTTGCCTTCCTCCCGAGGATGAGGCCGACGTTGCCAGGGTTACTGAGGTGGCAGCATCCAGGAAAAGGCAGGAGAAGGAGCCTCATTTGAGTAATTTACCTATTTATATCCTTTCTGAACCCCCAGCTTGCTCCTCCGGGTGCTTCCCACCTCCCCGCGGGTGGGAAGCATGCCTGCAATCCCAGCTTTCCCGGAGGTTTCAATGCCTGGAGGAGCTGGGCTGGCTTATCAGGGAGCAGCTGATTAAAAGTCAATATTCAGCAAATCTCGTGTGCTTGGTGCTTGTCTCCGTTTTGGCCAACTTGAGCAATGCGGGGCAGAAGAGAGAGAGCCCAGAAATAACAAAGGCTGCAAATTAATGAGCTTCTGCTGGCAACCCAGACACCTTTCCTCCTCTTCTTTTTCATTTCAATTTTGCAGCGTTACAGCTTTGGCAGGAGTGAGATGAAGTAGCTGAAATGGGGACAAGGCAGGTTTGCCCTGGTGGCTTTTAATTCCTTGCAGGGGTGAGTTTTGGAGGGTGTGGGGGGTTGGAGGCAGGAGGGCTGTGTGAGCTGCATTGTCCTGAGCATCTTTCACCATCCCAGGCACTGGAAAGGACTGATCAGCCCTTGGGGGGGGAATATTGTGCTGCTTTTTTCACCCGAGGAGCCGTGTACTGTGGTCCCCTCCAGCAGCCATGAGATGCTCAAGGGTCCTCCCCAGTGCTGGCATCTCCCCAGCTCCCCCGGGAATGGGAAGCAGCTGTGTGGCCACGATCCCCTGGGACCAAAGTGAACATCTCCCAGAGACAGCATCTCCCAGTAACCATCCCCTGAGGACTCACACCTCTCCTGCCCTGATTTTTTCTTAATTAACTCATTAGGATGCCAGCGAAGGTGCTGCAAGTCTCCCAGGAGGGACCTGCTCTGCTGGCGCAGGCACTGACTGCTGCCCGAGCCCTGCTGCCTGCAAGCTCAAGAAATGCCAACCAAAGGGGTCATTTTAGGGTAAAAGAAGGGGAAAAAAAAAAGAAAGAGGATGCTGTAATGCTGAGCCGGGCTTCTGCGGATGCTCGCCGGGGCCAGGAGGATGGACACGGGCCTCTGGCATCTTGGCATTGGTTTTGTGATTATTTGGAGTGGGGAAGAATTAATAATTAAAAAAAAACCCAAACCAAACAAGAAAGAGACAACCGTGTGGATTAAAGCTGGAAGGAAGAGGATTAAGAGATTGAAGGGAAAAGAAGTGCGGAGAATGCAGATGGAGGGGATATTTCCCCTTTCAGCCATTCTGCCTTTGGAAAAGGGGGGGGGGGGGGGAGGATAAAAAAGATGTTGATAAGCTCTTTAAAAAATTCATGAGGTTTCCATTTCTCTGTTTCTTTATTTGTTCCCCAGGATAAACTCCTGAAATACAACATCTTGTTTGTCAGCTGGTCCCGGGGGAGCAGGACGTAAATCTGATTGCTCTACTAATAAATTATAAAAAAACCAACACGCTGTGACTGTGCTGGCCGGTGCACGAGGGGACACTTGGGGACATTTTGGGGCAGAAGGGGATGATTCGGGGTGGGGAAAAGAACTTGGGTCAATAGATGGGGCTGCCACTGGGTAATCTTGGGCTGAGCACTTCGTTTTTCTGGGCTGGTACAGTCTAAAATGAGGATGAAAACACCTCTCAAGGGTGTTCTGAAGCTTAATGAGTATCAGAGATGTCCTGAGAGCAGTCACTGCAGCCCACGGCCCCTTGCAAGGTATGAAACACATCAAAGACAAAACCACATTTGCGAATTAATGGAAAGAAATTAAAATTAATCTCTTTTTGAACTTTATCAGATGGCACAGCCCAGCACGGCACCACCTGTAAAACTGCTGGTGACCTGTTTGTCCCCCCCTAGAAGTGCCTGGACTCAGCTCTCAGCTGTGGCTGCTCCTAGCCATGCCCTGGGGGTGGTTTTGGTCCATCCCCAGGGTGGACAGTGGGTCAGAGCATCCCTGACCTGAACCCCCAGACCCTGGTGGCAGCGTGGGGTTGGTGGCAGGAGAAGCAGCGCAGGTGTTTTGCCGGGGGAGAAACCATCTGCATGCCCGGGTTCATCCCGATGCTTCCATGGAGGAGCGGATCTGGAGGCAAAATCTCTTCACGTGGCTTTGCGACAGGATTTTAGAGTCTTCACTTAGCACCGGCTGATAAATGAGGCGGCTGCTCCCCCGTGCTGTGGCCAAGCAGCAGAAGCCGAAGGTGCTCCTTGCCCTCCCTGGGTCTGGTCTGTACTCGACATGGGGAAAATACGGGTCACAGCGAGACGAGCCCAGACTTATTCCTGATAGGAACAGGGAAACTTGTGAAAACCTTCAAAAATCCCCATTTTCACCTCATTTCACCACCCTCCCCATAGCGAGGGCACCCAGTGACTCCCCAGGGCTGGTAATGTCTGCTCCCTGGCTGGAGGGCTGCCGGCCCCGACCGATGGCAGGAGATTACTGTAGCTTTGGAGCAGACACGTGGAATGGCTGTGTCCTAGTTTTCGAGAGCAGAATCCGGCAGGGAAAAAAAAAAAAACACTGCAGTTGTGATGAGAGCAAATATAGCAACTCACTGTCACCCCGGCTCTTCCGAGTGTTACGAGCTGTGAAGCCGTACCAGGGTCACATCCACAGGCTGGCGTGTCCCCCAGGCAGATGGAAAATGGTTGGTTTGTCCCCACTTTCTCTTTCTCCCCAGTGGAAAAACACCTCCAGACCCATCCCTGTGTCTGACACAACCAAGGATCAGCAGCTCAACCATCTCCCTAAGCAGGGTCCCCTCTCTGTCCCTCCCTGCCCTCATCCTTGTTCCCATCCCCATTCGTTCTCCTACTCCATCACCTCCCCCACACCACCCAATCCCATCCCATTTTATCCCAGACCCATCTCTGTGTCTGACACAACCAAGGATCAGCAGCTCAACCATCTCCCTAAGCAGGGTCCCCTCTCTGTCCCTCCCTGCCCTCATCCTTGTTCCCATCCCCACTTGTTCTCCTACCTCTCACCACTCCACCCCAACCAATCCCATTTTATCCCAGCCCCAGTCAAGCCCCAGCCCAGCCCATGTCACCCCCATCCCTTTCTCATCCCATAATGTGCAGCTCATTGCCATTGAAAGAGCAGTGTTAATTGCACCATCGTTACTAATCACTAATAGAGACCCCGATCCCACGGGGAGCGGGGTGGGCACATCAGCATCAGCCCAAACCGAACATCAGCATCAGCCCAAACCGAACCGCGATGGCTCCATTGAACACCCTCACCTGGGTACCCAAATTGAAAGAATCAATTAAAGCCACTTAATCACCGACTGGTGGCAAAAGGGAGCTGGAACGGTGGGTGCAGCCCTCACCCCCCAGCATCACACACACAGCCCTCACCCCGGGATGCTGTAACTCAGCCGAACGCGGATTTATGGCCTCTGCTCCATTATCACCAATCAATAGAACAGTTATTACTTAATGAGCTAAAATTGTCATTCTAATGTCCCAGATCTGCGTGTTACAGAGTGGCTAATTGGTACGGAACTGATTTGGGGGGCTTAATGAAAATGTAAATTCGGGCACATTAATCAAACAATTATTTCAGCACCAGGAGACAGACGGTACTAAACCTAATTAAGAAATAAACAAAGTTAATCAGTGAATAGAAAACATTTACTAGTCATATAGATATGTTGCAAGAAAGAAATATTAGGCAATAATTTATTAAAGATTCCCAAACCTGCTCCTCTCCTGAATAACCCAGTGCTCTGACTTCCAAGAAGCATCATCTCGATTTTATTAAAGCATTTGTTCTGCTTTAAAGTCTACTGGGCACCAGAGAACAAAAAATATATTACTCTGCAAGATGAATAATTGCATCAATTTAAAATAATAGGGCCAGGGACTGAACGGGGGTGGGAGGGAGTGTGTGAGACACCTAACACTGAGCCCGGTGCATTTTGGGCTTAATTATCAGCCTTTAGTGCTTTTCCAGCTTAAAGTTCATTCCAATTCCTACATAAAAGACTTCAAGATGAAAACCAGTGGCATTTATCTTTATTTTGCCTGTTCATAGCTTCTTGTCAAAACCTGCTTGTCTGGCACAATTTCTGTACATAAATGGGAATATTTCTCCCCAAACTTCCTTCTGGTTGCCACTAGGAAGTGAGTTGAATCCCTTTAGGCATTGCTGTGCTTCCCACAGCCTCTCAAGATCGTGCTGAGGATGCAGAGCTCCCACTGCTGAGCATCCCGGGATTCCCACCGTCAAGCATCCCAGGATCCCACCACCGGGCATCCCAGGTTCCCAACACTGAGCATCCCAGGATCCCACCACCGAGCATCCCAGGATCCCACCACCGAGCATCTCAGGGCTGATCCACCCCCACCCCCCAGCACTGTTTTTTGGGGCGATTCAGCCTTTTTGGGGCTGCCCCATCCCGGGCACACCCAAACCTTGCTCTCAGGGTGAGGTGAAACCTGCCTGGGAAAACTGCCCAGCTCTGCCAAGAACCCCCTTCTGTGTTGTCTTGGGCACAAAGTTTTCCCCAAACTCCACAATTTGTGGTCCCGAAGCTGCTTTTTAGTTTCCTCTTTGGCCCCGGAGCAGCGCTGGGACAAGATCCTGGGGTTTTATCCATGAATCCCTTGGCTGGGCGGGATTCTGATGTTCACACCCCACTCCTGCTTCTCTCCCATCTCTGGGATGAAAGAGAGGGGTGGGATGGGGCTGAGAGCCACGGGGCTGGGGGAGCTGGTGGCCGACCCCAGCATTACCCTCGGTGCCCCCTGAGGCCACCACCGCTCCTTCCACTTTCCCTTTTCGTGTCTCTTTCTCCAAAACCTTTATTATTAAGCCCATTTTCCCCACAGCCCGGCTAAGCCGTTTATCCAAAGCCTCCATCATTAGGTTAATGATTCTCAGCGAATTAATTCATGCACAGCCCGGTTCACCCAGCAAACGGAGCGGTGCTGCCCCCCGGCAAAGCCCCGTCCTGGGAGGAGCCCTGGGAGAGCAGGGATGTTGCAAGGACAACCCAGGGTGGCTCAGCTCCCTTCCAGCATCACAGGCACCTCTTGGACCGCAGTGACTTGGGGACAAGGTCTATCCTTGCGTGCAACCACCCCGTGTCATCACTCATGTCCCCGAGGCCACAGCATCGATCGCATCTCGCAGCAGGCGGCCAGGAGCGGCTGTGCTGTGCCAGCACCGCATCCCGGCCCGTCCAGCTTGGCTCCCAGCTCTTCAAAATGCGGCGTGGTTCTTCTGGGAAGAGGCCATGCCCTGAGGGCCGGGGTGGCATCGGTTGGGGTAGGGGGGAGGATTCAGTTTTCAGCTCTCTGGGCTGTTGCTGCTCTGCAGCTCCGGCCTCGTTGGCATTCTCCAGTGATGCTGGACCGGCAGCTGCTGCAGAGCCTGAATTATTCAGCTCCAGCAGGGTCCGTTTGCTGATGGAGCAAGCGTGGGCTCGGGGGCAGGACGGAGTGCTCGCTGTGTCGGGAAGCTGCTCCTCGGGCGAGCTCAGGCAGCCGTGCCGGGGCTGGAAAATATCCCCCCCCCCCCCNCAGCTGCTCCGTGACACCGGTACAGGGCAGGAGGAACCCCAGCTCTGCCGGCTGGATGCTGCTGTCATGATCTCAGCAACAATCCATCCAGGGCACCCGGCACACCTTGCCTTGTGTCTGTCTGAAAAACACAAATAAGAAGTCAGGGGGAAAAAAAGACATCAATAAATCGCTGTGTTTAAAATGTCCTTTCCCACATTGAGGAGAAAAGTTGCAATGTTTAAAAATGCTTCTTCCCACACTGANCCCCGTCGTTCCAAACCCCCCCCCCCCCCCCCCGGTGCAGAGTTGTGTCATCCTGCCTTTCCCTGATCCATCGGCTTTTGAAGAGGGGCAGCTTTAGGTCACCACATTCCCCATCAGGCAAGGACTGACCTTTCCACCAGCTACAGCAGAGCGCTGGGTTTCCTCATAGGTCCTGTGCCCCCAGACAAGGTGCAGTTTCATCACCAGCACTACCAACAGCAGCAAACTCTTGGGAACGGCCCCATTTGAGCAGTACCAGGATGGCAGCACCCGGGGGCTTGTGCATGACCCTGTACCCAGGGGAACGGGCAGCAGCCACCACCCAAACACCACAGCAGTCACCTCCATCCCAACAGCCCAGACCTGCTGCTGCCTGGAGCAGAGGGTCCGAGTTTGTGGCTCAGCTGTCACCATGGGGATGCCATCTCCTCCCCTGGGGACAGTGTGCAGACAGGGACAACCTGCCAGGGCTTCTCCCCAAACCACAGATGGTGCTGGGGAAACTGCACCCCCAAACACCGGCCAAAACCCAGGGGGCACCAAGTGCTCCTGTGGGTTTTAGTCCCCACCCTTGCAGACCTCCTGCTACCCAGACAGGGCTGAGCAAGGGAAGGCACAGGTGACAAGCTGAGATGAATAAATGTTGCTCCACCTCAGCGGCTGGTGGCTCTTCCTATGGCTGTGTGGCCCTGATGCACCCACTGCCCCCACCTCCGTGCACCCCTTTGCAGCACCCTTGGTCACCCCATGGCTGCTGCAGGACCATGAGATGCTGGGGATGCATGGGGTGGCCAACACCATCCCTCCAGCACACGGGCTCTGTGGTGCCAGCAGTGTCCATGTCCCCAGCTCAGTGATGACCAGCACTGTCCCACAGGTGTGCAGGTAGATGCCTTCCCTGGGTCATTTTTCAAACGATTAAATATAAAAAGGCCCAAGTGCAGCTCATATTTCAGCTTTAACATTGCTGCCAAATATGATCACAGTGCTGTTGGTTGTAAACCAAGAGCGATCGATGAGGTTTGATCTCCGGAAAAGCTGCTCCAGCACAGGAGCTTCACGTGCACCCAGAGGTGCTACCAGCACCCACTGCCTCATCACCAGACCCTGCTGTGCCCCTCTGCACCAGGGACCTTCTGCCTCTTGCTTTCCCCCTGGCTGGGTTTTAATTCTGCAGGCAGTTAATGAGCTTTGCTCCGTGCTTCTGCTCTCTAAGGGGAGTCTCTGGGTCAACATAATCCATGATGAGGAGACCACCACGTGTTTAGAAGTTCACAGGTGTTTCTGTGGCCAGAAGGAAAGGTGTTTCCTCAGGCAGGGAGGAGATCCCACCTGCCTTTCGCAAATAATTTGATTTTAAAAGGAATATACTCTTTGTTAGGTGGCTGAGTAAAACCTGGATTTGCTGAAGACCCCACCACAGCCTGTCCAGACCCACCACAAACTGTCCAGACCCCACCACAGGCTGGCCAGACCCACCACAGGCTGTCCAGACCCCACCACAGGCTGTCTCCAGCCCCATAGCTGCTCATAAACAGTTCTGCCTTGGGCCAGCAGCCCAGAGGAGATGCTAGCCCCAGCTCTGTGCATCAGAGTGAAAGAATAACAGTTTATTTTTAGGCTGACGGGATGAAAACCATTGATCTGAGCTCATAATTACATCGTTATCTGCGCCCTATGAGATAAAGAGATTTCTAGCTGCAGGCGTTTCAAAAAGCTGGGCTTGAAAAAGGATAGAAAATGGATTTATTTAGTTGAGCTTCTCTATTTTTAAGTGAAATGTTAAATAGTAAAGGTTTGTTTTTATTTATTTTCATTTTTTCCCCAGAAGAGAGGAAGCCATGGGATGTCTCTCTGCTGCTCACTGTGGAGCCTCCATGACCTCCTTATGCCCCAGGACCATGCAGGACATGTTATGAAGCTCTGTGACATGTCCTTTTTTAGGCATTATACCCCAAGGAGATAGGTTAGAAGAGGGCACTATAGGATGCTGGCATGGCTTGGGTCATTGGGTGCTGCCATGACCTTCTGGAACACCTGGGAGAGCAGCCGTTTGGCCACATGCTGTATTCTGTATCACCAGCTCCAGGAGAGGAGCAGAAGCCCAACACTTTGTCAATGCCTTCAGCCCAGTGCTTGTTCAACAGCAGAAGTCTGCTCAGCCCCCTGGTCCTGTAGCTTCTCCTCTCTGGTGGTGCTGGTCACTCTTCAAGACCAGAAAGGGACCTTTTTCCATGTCAACCGCTTGACGTGCCTGCTGTCACCCGTGTTCTACAGCTCTCACAATGAAGAGCAAACCAGCATTGATTTCAGAACAACTAAAGCTGTAAATTACTGGTCATGTCTGGCTTGGCCAGTACCGAGATGAGAATCTATTGATTGCATCAAAGATCTAAATCTAATTAGCACAAAGGGAAAGTGGTTGGAAGAGCAGAACGATTCAGATGTTCCGAGATGCAATTAAAGCTGTAAAGCTACCTGCAAAAGCAGAACATGCAAATAATGATCCTGACCAAGCATAATCTGCAGGGGCTTCCTTCTCAGAGAGGGTAAGAAGAAAATGGGAGCAGAAATCAGACTGGGGGAACAAAGAACCTTCTCTCATCCCCATGGGTTCCCTCTTTTGAAGCACTTTCCATCCAGGATTTCACAGCTGACCACAGCCAGCACTGCCTCACCCATGATTAATCAAGGAAGCATCCTAATTGCAGGGGATAGGGGGGATGCTCACTCTGGTGCTTGGCTGGAGCTGGGTGGCCAATACACTGGGACCTCTTGGCTGGGACCTCTCTGGTGGCCACTCGTCACACCAACGTCGGGCAGCGGCAGAGAGGAAAAATCAATGGGCAGCTCTCCAGCTGACAAACCCTCAGAAAAGGAAGTTCTAGCTCAATTTCAAGGCTGCTGGACAACTCTGGGAGCATCCTGCTCATGCCATGCCTGGAGCATCAGTGACATCTGCTGCTGTCTCTGGGCATCGGCGCTGGCGTCGCCACTCTCGGGTCCGTCCCCAAGGGCTCTCGGTCCCTTGGTGTCCCGGACACCTCCCGTGTGCCCCTGCTCAGAGCTGGGACACGGTCCCCACAGAACAACCACCCCCTTTCCTCGGGGCCAGCACCTCAGGATCTGCTGGAAATGGAACCTAAAAATGCCAAAATAAAAGAAAAAGGAGAAAATTGTGCTCGTTTGGTGCAGCAGCCAGAGCTGCGGGTTTTCCTGCAGGGTTTTCCTCCAAGGGGAGCAGCTCCTTCTCCCCCAGCCTGGGGAGGAGGTTGGGGTGTGAAGAAGGGCACCAAGAGGTTTGTTTCTCATGGGGTGGGGTTGCTTTGAGGGGACACACACACTGTGTTCTCCATTGGCAGTGTGCACCCATCGTGTTTGCACCCAACAAGGCACAAAGCACATGGGAACCCATGGATCCCTATACACGAAGGATTTTATCCCAGACTGTTCCCCACCACTCCCACCATCCCCAGGCTCTGGAAGAGCCAAGCTGAGCTCTCTCCCACTCCAAACTTCTCCTCAACCTCTTGAACCCAACGTAACCTTCCAGCACTCCCAAGCCCACCACTCCCACCATCCCCATCACCCCTGGGGATGCACCCTAAATTTCTCCTCGACCTCTTGAACCCAACGTAACCTTCCAGTATGCCCAAACCCACCACCAATTCCCCCAACCAGGACCACCACCCACCCCCACCAAGCCATGCCAGGGTTTGTGTTCCCTCAGGGAATTAAAGCAGCCAAAAAAACACCACGTTTGATTTTTTTGTTGATTTTTTTTTTCTTTCTTTTCCAATAGTCTCACTTTATTAGATACCACATCAAGAGAGGATGTTGTGCTGCATGCAGCGGAAGACTGGAGTATTTCTAGTTCCCGTGTTAACACTTTCATTTCCTCTTAATAGTTATAAACTGATATTTTGCTGTAAAATCACTGCATGCAATTTCGAATGCAAACAGCAGTAGAAGAGGCTTTTTGTTTGTTTGTTTCACCATTCCAAATCCATAGGTGCATGCTTTATTTACAACGAAAAGAAGTCATTCAGGGCAGAAATTACCATCAGAAAAACTCAGAAGAGGGTGGCAAACAGAGGACAGTGGTTTGCACAATACTGAGAGGGGGACTGGCAAGTTGCACTTTATTTTTATGGGTGCAAAGGGATGATTTGAGTATCGTTTGTCTGAAGGGAAAGCAGGCTGAGCAGGGAATGGCAATACAGGACATGGCTAAAGGCAACTTTAATTTAGTTGTTCTGCACACACGAAGGAGGCCAGGCTGCTTCAGGTCTGGAACAAACGAAGGAATTACTCAAATAACTTATTTTGTTTTTTTAAAAGGTAATCTCACTGTGCCCAGCTGCTGCTCCAACAGCTATAGGCAAGGGCTGTGCAAAGGTGCAGCACTCTGGAAGGGACAGTGGCAGCATCCTACAGCTAAAACACCTCCAGAGGGCAACAATCCTAAAGAACTGGGTCCTTTGGGTCCAGGTCCTCTGCACAGCATGGCTGGGGGGCTCTGGGACCTTGAACTTACTGGTGCAGAGTGAGGAACTGCACAAAAGGGAGAAGAAAGCCATTTTTGGAGTGTCCTCTCCCACACATCATGCCCTGAGCAGCTCCTATCTCAGCAGCCCTGCCCCAGGACAGATGCTTTCCCAAGCTGTGGTCCAAGGGTGGCTCCTGGTGGACTCCAAGGAGCTGGCTGGGAGAGAAAGCAGACCTTCTTGGGAGGGAAAGCCCTGAGGTGGGAAAGGGCTGCTCTGCAGCAGCAGCATTGCTGAGCACAGAGGTTATCATCACACGGAGAGGTTGACATTGCCCAGCACATGGCCCCCAGCAGCAGCTGCAGGAATCACAGCCCTAGGGAGACGCTCATGGCAAATCAGCACTGGGAGCAAATTCTGCTGGGGCAAAGGTGTGGGGAAAGAAAATAAATTAAAAAATTAATATAAAGAATAGGAAAATAACTCATCCAGTTCAAAGGAAAAAGCTCTGCAGTACAGCTGGATTGAGGACACACCACGGGAGAGCAGGCCAGCAGACCACAGCAGCGTTTGCAAGGGAAGTCATGGGCCAGCAGCATGAACCAAACAGGCTGGGATTGGGATCCATACAGCATGCGTGGTGCTCACCTGGCCACCAGCACCCCCCCCCCCGTGGTGCTCACCTGGCCACCAGTGACAGCGCTTTGCTGAAGTCCTCCAGAGACAGCAAGTGGTACCAAACCCCACCAGCATCAGTCCGAGAACCTCAGGACTCTCCTGCTGTCATTAACAAGTCACCTCCAGACAGTCATTAAAGCACAAGTTGGAGACAACAGTTCCTGTGCAGATTTGCCATAAATAAATAAATAAACTTGGAAGACCTCCAACTGTTCCAGCTAATTTCAGGATTTCTGGGATTTTAAAGCACTAACCCTCGCACACATCTAATTGGTGGGAAGGATCTTCTCTCCCTTGGCTTCCCTCCTGCAAGTCAGCAGCAGAAAGGGCGGTCTGAGGGCTGGGACCTGCCCTCAGGGTTCAGCTAGTCACTACTACACAGTTAAGATGTGAGGAAGAGGTAGTCACAAGCTTGAAACATGGGTGGGCTCCTACAGCAACAGAGCATGGGAGTTCCTTGGGCCAAAGGAACTGCACATGGCAGGTGGAGACAAACACAAACCAACCCAGATCTGTTTCCCTGCGAGCACGGTGGCTCCCTAGTTCTCATCAGCATGTTCGTGGTGGATCTTCTCAGCAAGAGTTGTACCACAATAGTGCTCGGATGTACCAGAACTACAGCTCAAGCAGGACTCGCAGGGTTACATCGGTGACACAGGCTTCAGCCTAATCACAACAACACACAGGACAGGCTACGGTCACAACCCATACGACAGCCAGAGAGCTTTGTCCTTATTGCAACTGAGGTATCGAGATCACACAAGCAGATGGGGCCGATGCTCCGGGACCAGTGCTCAGCCCCCACGCCCAAACTGGGCTGGGCTGGTGGCCGCGCATCCCGCTGGGAGGAGCCAGGAGCTGGTGGTGTTGGTGGGATGAGCCACGCGAGCAGAGGCTGGAGAAACACAGAGCATCACACACACACACACACACAACAGGAAGGCTCATCACAGAGTGGGTGAGACTGTGAGGAAGAGGAACAGTCAGAGGGGAACTATTGCTTGACAAAATTACACACCAGGATAATCCAATGACTCCCCCCAAAAAAGATACAAACCAAAAAAAACCCCAAAGGAAGTGAATACAAAAGATCTGGGTTAGTTTTGGGGCTGGGGGGTGAGGACAGAGGATGCTTGGAGGAGGCAGAAGAGCGTCGCTGCCCTGGGAGCAGAGGCGTTGTAGCAAGGCATGACTGCGCTGGAAGACGGACATTGGAGATCTACAGGGGCTTGGCAGAGGATGGGCCCTTGGAGGAGGTTTGGGCAGCAGCTCCCTTTAATCACTGGCAACATGGTTCTCGTTCTGGAGGGTGTGCCAGCGTTCGATCTTCTTGTCCTTGTTCTTCAGACATTCATACCAGTGTTTCAAGCGCTCCCCCTTCGCCGTGATGCCGAGCTGACAGCCACCTGGAGGAGAGGGAGAGGAGACACCAGACTCACAGATGGTTCCAGGAAACCACTTCCATGGGGACACAGCCCACGTTTGGGGCATTTCTCTCCACCTCCTGGATTTAAATCTCATGGAAACAACTAGAGCTGCTCCACCTGCACAGAAGACCTCATGGGATGCTGGAGACAGAGTGGAGTAGTGCAGTGAGTCCCAACACTGTACCAGCTATCTGATGGCCTGATACGAGTGCCCAACCAACCTGCATGGTCCCACCTCAAAGCTCAGCCTAGGGTTCCTCTCTCAGGGCAGGTGACCTATGTGTTCCTCCTGTACAGCAAGCACCACGTTGGGCACCAAAACCATGGAGACTTTCAGCTCACCGATGTAATCATTCGATTTTCCAATGTCGTAGTCCCAGACAGAAATGTCCAGTGACTTCTTGGCCAGGTCACTGTGTTTGATATCATAGAAGAACTCCTGCAGAAGAAGAACACCCATGTCACACCAAGCATCCCAGGAAAACCCACCCAGAAAACTGCAATTAAGGAATTGCAAGTGATCCCTTGGTACAGCCTGAACTCAAAACCCAATGAGGTGGACCTTGGTCCCCCCCGGGGATGCTCATCCCCCCTGGCCAAGGTGACACGGAGTCACCAACACCTGGGAGGTTTTGGTGTGTACAGTGCTGCCTGGCACTGATCTGGTGACATCTCCCATGGCAAAGTCATCCCTAAAATATTTCCAAGGAGAAAGGATCCTGAGCAAGGAACCGAACTTTAGGGTCCTCATCTTCCACCTCCTCTGCACAACGTAACAATTAGCTGAAGTTGATTTATTAATATAAAAAAGCAGACCATCCTTACCTCATTAAACTCAGGATTCAACGTTTTCTTCTTAATCTGTGTCTTGTGCTTGGCCTTTTTTCCCATGTCAGGTTTCAGCCAGCTGGGGGCAACAGAAAACGGCTCAAAACTCAAGTGCAAGAACAGCATGAGCTTAAGCTAAAAGAAAAGTGAAGTTTTGGGGCTAGAAAAAGGCAACTGAAGGTATTTAAGGCAAATAAATGAGTTAGCTGCTCTCCCTTCCCACCTTCTAAAATCATCTGAAATAAGTGTAAAATTAATAAAATACTGAATATTTTTTTTGGCGGGGGGGAAATGAGGAGCTCATTATTAAAATAAGCCATTAGTGTTAATAGCAGGCAGAGTGGTATAACCAACCAAGGGAGGGTCATCCAGAGAAAAATTAGGGCTTGGGTTTTGCAGTCAGGCTGCAAAGGGTCTGTGCACTTGGGAACCTACAGGGAGTGGATGGACCTAAGGTCTAGGTGCATCTCACCTAGCTTCAGCCCTAGCAGGGGCATTACCACCCTGCACAGGCATCACCGATGGGGGCAGCTCACTTCTGCATGAGGCCTCGAGGTGCCTGGGAAATGCTCTCCTCTCTCTCCAGTGGTTTCAGCAGGAGGTCTCAGCCCATCAGCTACCACTCAAGGACACTGGGTGGCTCCACAAGCACACGTTACCGCACTGAGCCATCCCCAGCTCTCACTCACAGTTTAACGAAAGGGTCTGAGTAGCCGTTGGCATCCATGGCTGCCAAGTGCACGCAGCGGACGATGCCCACGATCAAGCCACCCTGCTGGGTGCTGTACATGAGGGACACGAGGATCTTCCCACGCTCCTCCACATCCCCGCCACGATCTACCTGCGAGAAGGGACCAGAGGTGGGGACACAGGGGCTGAGAGATGAGGACTGTCAACTGCAGAGCAGATGAGACAAGATGGGTACAAGGGAATCTTGTATTCCCTTGGAGGGGTAGTGGGGGGAAGGAGCTTGTACATGGGAGATGATGGGTGAAACATGCATGGAGCATGTTGTCCTCCAAGGACTCTTACCTCCTCTTCATAGAGTGCCATCCCACGGGATGAGCCAGTTGTTCCAGCACGCTTCATCTTGGATGGGGAAGGGAAAGAGAGAGATTGCCATGAGTGACTGGAGAGGGGAGAGGCACCATCCTACAGCAGAAACACCCCTAGGAGCCCAGCCCAGCTCTTCCACCAGACTCAAGAGCAGAAGGGGGCTCAGGTATGTTCATCTGCTCCACCAACCTCCACCTCAGCAGACTCAGTGTCTTGCCTACAGCACTGGGGAGCAGAGCTCAGGGGTGGAGCAACCTGCTCTCTCCTCCATGGTGGCACAGAAAGGTGTGGGCCACACCAGCAAATCTGTGGCCACCAGAGATGTCACCAGAATCAGTTCCCCTGGATTCCCACCACACATCTCCTGGCCTTGACATGTCACATCAGCCCAGACACGAATGGGAATCCAGCTCCTAAAGATACCAGTGAAGTCAGGCTCCTACAGCTCTTGGCTCCAAGCTCACCACTAGCTCCCTCACGTGCCATTTTTTAGCAACCTCAACGTTAATAGTACCAGAAAGAAGTTTCACAGAAACTCACTGGTATTACTCTCTCCAAGCAGATGTTGAAGTTCTTTTTCTGATTGGCTTTGAGTTTTTTCAAGGAAACTCTAGTTTCTCCAATAAACTCATTGTGGCCAAATTTGTCTTCATCACACACGGAGATCCTGAAGGGAACAGGAAAGGTGAATGTCAACCCCAGGCCCTCCTGAGGAAGGTTGGCCTGTGCTGCTCCGTGCGAGGAGCTTCAGGGTCCCCATACCACCACAGGACATCCCAGCTCCTCCGCTTGCCTGAGGGTCTTCCTTTGCATGTCCTCATCTGTGATGCCGTGGTACACCAGGGTCTCATTCCACACAGGGTTACGGGTGTTGCGCAGCGTCTTCGTCCTCAGCTTATTTGACTGTGGCATCAAAACAAAACATGGCATTATTACATCATTACACCCTTGACCTCCACCTGCTTAAATTTAGGGTCCTGGCAGAGAATTGTAAATGAGATGCTCCATCACCTCTAGCCCACAGAGGTGGTTTGATCGGGGCACAGAGGACTCCACAGGATGTCACCACTGCCTGCTGTTGCACCCATGAGCCACCAACTCCGGGTGAGCATCACTAGCCAGATGGTCAGAGGTGGACCACCACCAAGGTGAACCTTGTGCAAGCACCAGGGACTCGGTTGCCCACAGTGGTGTTTTTCACTGTCTGGGCTCTACTCCCTCAAGGACACTTGAAAAAATTGCACAGGGCAGGCTTGGGTAACACCTCTGGTGGTCTGATGGAGATGACAGGTTGGGAAACAAGGAGCTCTTCACTTGTTCACATGTCTTCTGAATACACAAGTGCAAAATTAAATAAAAGAAAGATCATCAGATGAGAGAGCAACAGAATCACAGCAGCTCCCCGGATCACCACACCTTGATTTACTCTGTGAAAGACCAGAAAGTCCCAAGACATGGAGTAAACATGGAGTAAATATTCAATCCAACGGTTTTATGACTACTTTTTTCTTCTCGTTTTACATTTGGTTCCTCTGAGCAACTGTGCTGCAAGGAAGAACTTTGCAGCCCCAAGCAAGGCTCCAGTACCCCTGGGGCCCTTGGCCAGTGGTGGTCAGCCCCTCCTCAAAGGTTTCCCCACTGAGATCAGCTCAGCTGGGCTGGAGAGTGACATTTCCAGGGCTTGCTTTGCTGGGTGATAGTCAGAGCTTACTCGATGGTTATTTCTTCACATGTTCTTCTAACAAGAAGATGCTGCAGCTTCAAAGCAAATGGATCATTCAAAACCCAGTAATAATTAGATTGTGTCAGATGTTTTGTGATGCATTAATAGTGTCACCTCCTCTGGAGCTCCCCTCTATCCCCAAGCAGATCCCTGCCTGCAGAATGAGCTGTTCCTTGGGTACGGGAGAACATCTGCAAGCATCAGCACTCTGCAAAGATGCCCCCAGGTCAAACAGCAGCAGCAAGCAAGGAGAAACAAGGGAAGGAAATCTGACACAAGGAAGGGACCTCAGGGGGCTTTGATGAACCTCTGCTCCATCCCAGACCCAAAACACACCCGAAGCAGGCACAGGCTCACCTTGCTGGCTCCAGGCAAGAGGTGCAGTTTGACGTAGGGATCTGCCAGGCCGTTTGAGTCCATTGGCTTTAAGCCCTAAAACATAATAGAGAAAACAGTGCATGAATCCTCCTTAAGCAAAACCAGGGGGAGAAAAAGCCACCGGTGGAGCAACTCAGAAAAGAGAAAAAACTGTGTCCAGCTCTGGAGTCCTCAGCACAAGAAAGGCACGGAGCTGTTGGAGTGAGTCCAGAGGAGGCCACGGAGATGCTCCGAGTGCTGGAGCAGCTCTGCTATGGGAACAGGCTGAGTTGGAGTTGTTCAGCCTGGAGAAGAGAAGGCTCCAGGGAGACTTCAGCGTGGCCTCTCAATACTTTAAAGGGGCCTATAAGAAAGATGGGACAAACCTTTTAACAGGGCCTGTAGTGATAGGACAAGAGATGATGGCTTTAAACTGGAAGAGGGAAGATTTAGACAAGATATAAGGAAGAAATTTTTTTACAATGAGGGTGGTGAGACACTGTCCCAGGTTCCCCAGAGAGGTGGGAGATGCCCCATCCCTGAAAACATTCAGAGCCAGGCTGAGCTGGGCTCTGAGCAACCTGACCTGATTGTAGATGTCCCTGCTCACTGCAGGGGGGGTGGACTAGGTGACCTTCAAAGGTCCCTTCCAACCTAAACCATCTGACTAGTCTAGTCTATAGAAGTGTGCTCAGCAAGCCAACAGCCCCAACCTCTGCCCCAAACTGGCATGGGTGCCACCAGAAGCTGGGGCTCTGCCAGCAGCCACACTGCTCCCAGCCCATTGTACTGGGGAGCTGGGAGCCAGATGGACTTAAACTGGAGGAAAAAAAGGGGAGCACTTACTTTGGCCTTGATGAGGGTGCAGTGCAGAGAGCTGTTCTCCTGGTCATAGAGCAGGCTGAACTCCAGCGCTCCCAGCGTGGCTGGTGGCAGAGGAGGAAAAGGACCTCATTAAAACCCCAGCCAGTACTCATTTAATCAGCCCTGATTAGTGATAATTAGGAAGATTTAAGGTTCAAACATAAAGCCATTTCGAGCACGTGGGTCCATGCTGGAATAGGCCAAAATGCCACATGCAAACCCAGGCTCATGAGCTCTGCTCAGCAAAGCTTTATGGAGCTGGAGCTGCCCAGAGAGGTTGTGGAGTCTCCTTGGCTGGAGACATTCAACCCCTGCCTGGATGCGTTCCTGTGTGATGGACTCTAGGTGACCCTGCTCTGGCAGGGGGGTTGGACTGGATGATCTTTTGAGGTCCCTTCCAACCCCTAGGATTCTGGGATTCTGCTGGAGACCCACAACCTTACAGTGTGAGTCATGGTCCCGCAGCAAGACCCCCTCAAAATCCTGGGTTTCCCAAAGAAACTGCTTCCCCCCCCTCCACCCTGGGTACATACTGCCTTCATCTGAGTCGTAGCTGTTGGCATCCTCCTCCTCCTCCTCCTGGGGTGGCTGCCGCGGTGGGGCGGGGGGCTGCAGGACAGCAGGGGGCTGCCGGGCTGGGGGAGACTCTCTGGTGGGGGGCAGAGTGTAGCCTCCTCCTCGCTCCTCCCTGGCAGTGGCACGGGCTGGCTCGGGGGGTCCCAGCGGTGGGCTCGCTGTGGGAGGGACCCCATTAGCCCCCAGCACCCACTGACACCCCCCCCCCGGCAGGCAGCTGAGTTTTACCTTGTCTCTCCGGGAACCGTCCGGCCACCCCAGGACCTGATCTTCCCACTGCTGGTGGCACTGGGGACAGATGTGGCATCACTGGGGCATTCACCTGAGTGATGCTCTTCATCCCTCTCCCACCCCATTGTCCCCAGCCATGGCATCAGGATGTCCCCCCTCAGGGACCGAGCATCCCGGCCACATCCCCATAGCATCCTACCTTGGGGAGCTGCTGGACTGGGACCAGGAATGGGGCCGGCAGTGGCTGGTGGGGGTGGCCGTGGGCCTTGCAGGGAGTTGGTCCTCTTCACACCTACAGGGAAAGGGGAGGATCAGCAATGGCATCACAGAGAGGGTTACAGCTGGAATCGGCTGGGGAAGAGCAGCTGGAGGCCACAGAGAGGAGATTTGGTTGATGGATGGAGCTGGTTTCAATTTGCCATCTCAGCTCCCGGATGAGAAGTTGTCCTTGCAAGTGCCTCTCCCCTTCTGGGGGGACCCGGGGAGTATCCAGGCACTGCCAAATGCTGTCAGCCACCCCATCATCTCACAGCCACTTACAGCAGCTCGGAGCAGGTCAGATTCTCATGAAACCAAAAGAGGACATCCCCAGCTGGGCACTGCCAGTGAAGGACGGGCTCCTGCAGGCAGGGCCACCACCCTGTGGGGCATGTGCCCACCCTGGCAGCGAGATGGGGGCATGACAGCATCAAAAATGCTTTTAACTTCAGGGTCCCAACTCGATCACATTTAATCTCTGCTTAAAATCAGCCTGGTGAGTGCTGAGCCCACCCCTTTATTCACCAGCAGCTCTCACATCCTACACAGGGTTTTCCAATTTCATGTCCTGCCACGGGTCAGAAGGTGTCCCTTTGCAGGCAGAAGGGCAGCAGGATCCTGCCACGTGCAGGGGAAGGGGCAGAGATCCCCCTCGTTGACCCCACCATCACCCCAGATCACCCCATCAGCAAACCCCAGGGAGGAGCAGGTGGGATGCAGGCGCCAGCATCCCTCAGCATCACGTGGGTGAGCAGAGCCAACCCTGGCCCAGCTGCCATCTCCGTGCCCACCTGCCCTCTCCTGCAAGCCCGCAGCAGCACAGCTCTCACCAGGACTCCGGCTGACCCCGCTCTCGGCGGTGGCGGCGCGGTCGCGGCTGTCGCTGTCCCCGCCGGCGTTCTCGCTGCCGCACGGTCCCGGTCTGCCCTCAGCCGGCTTGCGGCCGGGCACCGCCTGGCTCCCCCGGGCAGCCCCCGGCCCCTCACTGCCTGCAGGGACAGGGACAAAAGCAGCATGAGGCTGGCACCCCGACTGCCCGCCCTGACCCAAGAGGAGTGGCCGGGGTGATGCCCGGCCCCGGGGGTGATGCCCGGAGGAGGAAGAAGGAGCAGGATGAAGGAGCAGGATGCAGAGAGCAGCATCATCCCAGAGCACTGAGGGCTGTGAGCCAGCTGACACCTGCAGGACAACAGCACCAAACCTGCACAGGGTGGTTGGGAAAGCCCAGAGGACATCCCAAAGGGTAAAGGAGACACCAGGAGATGCAGGAGCCCCGTGGGAAGACAAGGTCAGAGGCATCCAACATGCTCAGTGCCCATCAAACCCCTAATGCCATTACAGCTCCATGGTCCCCAGCTCAGGGACATCATCTTCAATTTACTAGTGAGGCAAGGGTGACAACTGCCTCAGCCTCCTGTCTCCATCCACCCAGCAGCAGCCATCCCAGCGGATAAATCCCAGCCACACATGCCAGGGTGCTGAGACCACTTCCAGGTGATAAATTGCAACCCACAGAGGTGATGGAGAAGGTCTCAGTGCTCACCTGGCTGGTGCCGGAGATGCCAGGAATAAATCTTTGCTGTGACATAAATGGGATGTTTATCCTTGGCTGGGCTCTCAGGGTCATCGGGCACAAGGAGAAAGTGAAATGCAACAGATTGCAGGTGGGGGAAGAGGCAGGGGGGGTAAAAGTGTCACCATGCTGAAGAGGAGGGAGGAGGGGAAACAAATGTCCACAACCAGAAGCCCCGTGGTGCAGAAAGAGAGATGCAATAAATAATATTCCAAGGGAGCTTTAGGAAAATCATGGGCAGGTCAGGAGCATGCTGCTCACCAGGAGGGACCTGTGGAGCCTGACAAACCCTCCCCACCTGCTTTTAATAAGAGCAGCTTGTTGTGGGGCCAGGAAGCTTAACTGCACCAGCTCCTATTGCTATTAAAGAGTCTTAATGAAGTGGTTTCCCCAGCTGCTGCTGCGTGGGAAGATGAAGATCATCTCCTGGCACAACCAGGCTGGGCACAGCCTTGGCAAGGCTCAGCTGGAGCAGTGAGCCATAGCAGGGTACCCCTCCATGGGGACCCCCATGGGCATCCCAGCCCTGGGCTAGGAGAGGGGTGGGACAGACAGGAGCACTCCAAGGGGGGTGTCCTCAGCCCCACGCTGCTTCCCCCATGCACCCGAGGAAGGGGAGAGGAGGGTTTGCAGCCACTGGGTTGGGGGGGAGGTGTGTCAGGAAATCTCATCCTCTTGGCACCCTGATGCCAAACTGTGAAAATGGGGGCCAGTATCCAAAATTAATTCCCAGTGAGCAGTGGGAGCCCCAGCCCCAGCTCCTGTCAGTGCAAGCAGCAGTAGCCAGAGGATGTGGGTCCAGAGCAGGGAGTATTTGAGGTTAGAAATGGGCAAGTCCTGGTGAAGAGCGGAGATTGGTGTCACTCACTGCAGCCCCCTTGGTCAGCATCACTATTAAACACGAGGCCAGAGTCCTGGGGAGCTGTGAGTGCTGGGGAGCAAGGTATATCCATAAAAAAGCACTGCTGCATCCTCCCCTCGCCCTGGTACCCACGCACAGCACAGCCTGGGTGCAGACCACTGAGAGCTTCAGGGGGGGAACCCAATGCAGGCAGAGCAAAGGGCGGAGCAGCTCGGCTGCTCCATCCCTCCCCAACATGCACAACCCCCCCACGAGCCTCCTGAAAAGTTTCCACGGGAGGTTTTCTAAGGACTGCCATTAAATAACCAGCAAAACACCCATCAATCAGCACCGGGAAGTGACACCCACGGAGGCAACACAGCTCAGGGCTCCAAATTGCAGCCGCCCAGCCCAGGCGTGTGCAGTGGGTGGGGAAGCCCCAGAATAACTCTGTCCCCACGCGGTGGGTGGCAGCAGCAAGGAGAGGTCCTGCCGCTGCAGCATCCCATGGGAAAACACCATGGGGAGAGGAGGGAGGGAGAGAAGGGGCTCAGCACAGGCAGCAGCACAGGGGAAGGTGCAAACACCAGTGCTTACCGTTGGGGTCCTGCTCTGCTGGGGAGTCCACCTGGCCTTGGGGGTACAAACAGAGCAAGAAGGGGTGAGGCTGCAGCCCATCTGCCCCATCAATGCCAACCCAGGCCATGCTGCCGCTCCTTCTCCAATTTTCCCTTCTTATTCTTATTTTTTCCAGGCTTCTGCATCACCACGTTCATACCCAAGCACTGCCCGAACCCTGGGTGGGTGCCCCAGGTCCCTGCTCAGGGATGTCCTTGTGATCCCAGCCATCCCGACTCACAGCCTGGAGGAAGTCTCAGCAGGCAGGGAGGGCAATGGGGTCATTTCTTTGCCCTTTATCAAACAGGCAGCATCACCACAACTGCTCTGGAAGCTTTTTGCTAGGGCTCATCCTTGAAAACTATGGGGAGGTGACCCAGTGCCTGGCTGGCTGGGCACCCACTGTCACCTACCTCGGGTGGGTGCACGGGTGGGAAGTTTCGGCTCCTGGGCAGGTGGCTCTGACAGGCTGGGCTCACTCGGGGCTTGGGGACCTTTGTTCTTGCTGACGGGCATCGGCTGGGGCAGCATTTGCTTGGGCAACCCCTTGAAGAACCAGGCACCGGAGCGCTTCCACACCTGTGGATGCAGGCAGCAGGGTGGCACCCGTGTCCGGGGGATGCTGGGTGCCTTCATCCCTCCCTGCAGCACCAGGCTCTGCCTCCAGCAGGCACCACCCAGGATGTGCATCCCTGTATCCCGCAGCCCATCCTGCTGATCATTGACTCTGGGTTTTGCATGCTGTAGGTGGCAGGGAGCCGACCTCTGGCCATGATGACCTCTTCAACCCCAAGATCACCCACCAGTCTGGAGCTGGTTCCATCTCAGTCTGATATGGGGACAATGCACAGGGCGAAACCCAGGGCAGGGACCACATCCCCGCTCTGGGGAGGGTACCCAAGGGGTGAGGGAAAGGGCCTGGGATGACCCCTCACCTCCCGCTGCTCACTGCAGATCTTGCAGAGCCAGATGGCGTGGGGGCGGCTGTTGGTGGTCTCCACCCCACACTTGGTGCAGACGTTCTGCAGAGAAAGCAAAGCAAAGGTGGCAAAGGAGATGCCATGGCCACCGAAAGGTCACAGAAACACAGGATCATTTTGATTGGAAAAGACCTTTAAGGGAATCAAGTCCAAGTGTTAACCCAGCACTGCCCAGTCCCCACTGCCCCATGGCCCTCAGCACCACATCTCCACGGCTTTGAGATCCCTCCAGGGATGGGGACCCCACCACTGCCCTGGGCAGCCTGTGACAGGGCCTGACAGCCCTTTGGGGAAGGAATTGTTCCCAATACCCAACCTAAACATCCCCTGGCACAACGTGAGTCCATTTCCTCTTGTTCTATCACTTGTAACATGGGAGCAGAGACCAACACTCCCCCCCACTCCAACCTCCTCTCGGGGAGTTGCAGAGAGCAGAAGGTCTCCCCTCAGCCTCCTTTTCTCCAGGCTGAACACTCCCAGTTCCCTCAGCTGCTTCTCATAAGTTCTCCAGACCCTTCTCCTTGTGCTCCAGACCCTTCCCCAACTCCATTGCCCTTCTCTGGACATGCTTCAGCCCCTCAATGTCCTTCATGTCACAAAGGGTCCCACCATACCAGGAATGTGAGGTTAGTCGAGATGATTGATGAGATGGTTAATGAGGTTTCCCAGCACAAACATTGCTGGTGTTGTGTTCTCCTTCTCTGGAGACATTCAAAGCCCTCCTGGATGCCACCCTGTGCCACCTGCTCTGGATGACCCTGCTTTTACAAGGGGGTTGGACTGGGTGATCTCCAGAGGTCCCTTCCAACCCCAACCATTCTGTGTCATGTGCCATGGGGGGATGCTGGGCAACAGCAACACCCCAGAAGACCAAGGTTTGGCACGGAGGGGGGCTGTGTGGGTCCAGGAGGGGGCTGAGGGTCGCAGGGTGCTCTCTCACCTTCTTGCAGTCCTCGCAGACGACGCAGGCGGAACCCCTTGGCCCCAGCTGCTCCCCGCAGAGGATGCAGCGGTTCACCCCGTCCCCCAGCACGCTCCGGCGCATGTCCTCCAGCCGGGTCATCAGCCGCCTGGCAGAGAGGGCACAGGGGCTGTCAGCAGAGCCACGGGATGGGGTGTCCCACTCCCAAGGGACAGCTGCTGCCCTTGGTCCAGCCGCTCCTTTTCCCGGTGCAGCTTCCAGCCAATCTGAGCCTCTTCCAGCTCCAGGGATGCAACCAGGGGCAGACCCATCCCAGGGGACATGTCCTGGTGTTGGATTCCCCCACAGCACCACATTGCACAACTATGAACTTCCACTGACACTGCCAGAGGGTGGATACCAGCCCCAGCATCCAGGGACACAAAATCCATCCAAGTCAGCACCTTTGAACACAGTGGTTTGGCATCAGTGAAGAAGCTTTTTCTCCCCTCCCCCCCAAATGAAAAATGTCCCACCCAGCCCCAGAAAATGCCCACAGAAGAACTGTGAAAGGAGACCTTGGAAGGGCTCTGGCAGGAGGGCTGAAGGAATTCATTGGTTTCATGGTTTTCTAAGGGAAAAAAAATGTATATTGTTTACTTCATGGAAAAAGCCCTTGGAGTGAGATGCAAAAAGCCCACTGGAGAGCAGGCTAGAAAAACACATCTGCTTCCTGCAAAGGTAAGAAAAACAAACCAAAAGCCCAGTTAAGCAGCTTCTGAAAGAAAAGCAGCCCTGGCAAAAGCAGCTTGCAAAGTGGAAACAGGAGTGAGCTGCCGAGCACCCGAAGGCTGGCAGCGAGTGGGAAGCTCTGTTAACCCAGAATCCTGGCCCTAAAAATAGCACTAGAGGGGAAAAAAGATGATTATTGATGCCGTTCAGGCAGGAAGGAGAAGGAATGAAGGAAGGGAGGAGAGACCCCAGGCCACCAGCGAGCTCAGCAGCTCCTCTTGCCCGCGGGGCTGCTCCCATGGCAGCCTGACCCGAATCTGACACAGCCACTGCCACAGCCATAAAAAACCACCCGACAGCCAAGACATTTTCCCACACGGCTGGTGACAGCCTCAGATTTACACCAGCGTGGCTGCCAGAGCCTTGGGACAGCTCAAACAATGTATGAGCTCCCTTGGACAGGAAGTGCCTCCACAGTTGGCCTCCAGCCACTTCTGGGAGAGCCCATGGACAGGCACTGGTGTTATGGGGTATGGGAAAGGAATAGCAGCACGAGAGGAAAAATAAAGCATCGTGGATCACACAGCCTACTACAGTTCATAAAATGCCCTGTTGGGAACTCGCTGCAGCCAACAGAAGCATCTTGAAGCAACCAAGTCAAGCCTAGAGGGACACGTGGCTCCGTGACTCTGCAGATGTTGCCCAACCAAAGCCATGCTACCACATCACCTTGTTTAGGTTGAAGGCATTGGCCCTGCCAAAAGCCACCAGTGAATTCCCCACTCCTCCCCAGGCAGAGGCTGACCCCCCAGGCTCGATGGCTGCTACCATGGAGGTGCCTCCTGACATTATCCATGAACCCACAGCCCTCTCCCAGTCAGGAGACTGGAAAGCCAGCTGGGACTGAGGCTGGCAGCCAGCAGAGCCACAATTTGGTACAAATCTGTGTTCACAGCTCCGGTGTCACCAGACAGCAGATGGGTGAGCTTGCAAGTTCCTCCAGACTTCATCACCCAAAGCTTTGGCAGTGACACCACCACGGGCTCGCTAAGCACTGGGATTTGGGTTCCCAACCTGGGCTGCTTTGGTTCCTGAACGAGCCAGGTCTTGGTGAAAAATGACATCCTCAGGTGCTCAATGCCATCTGTTCCACTCCACTCTCACCAGGGAAGCTGTTGCTCCCCCAACTCCCTGCTCCAGCTGCATTCCCGAGGGATGTGGTGGTTTATCCCTGCTCTCGAGCCTCTGCTTAGAGCTTTGCAGATGATCCATGGGGAACTACTCCCTATGGAATAAGTCAGCTGCTGGAGCCCTCACCCACCCTTGGCCTTCCCAAGCTCCACGGCTGATCCACCCTGCTGCAAACACAGCAGTCCCCATGATCTCAAGCGAGCTGTGGTACCCCAGAAAGACCCAACCAGCAGTGCCCAGTAACGCCCAGTATTCCAATTAAACCCTGGAAACTGGCTGTTCCCCAAATCTCTCTTATTTAAATGAAATGAATCACATCAGGGTTGTTCCCTGCCCACGTCAATGCAGGGTCCCCATGAAAAGACCGCCCCCCGACAGCAAATAAGCAACAACACCCAGCTTCTCTCACAGCACATCACTCCTGCCTCCACAGGGGGAACATTTTGGGGCAGAATCCTCCCATTTCCCAGCAGCAAAGCACACGCCCAAGCCCTGGATCTCCTGCAATCCCCCTCGCTGTGCTGCAAGAGCTCTGCTCCAAGAGAAGCAGCTTCCAGCTGGAAATCTGCAAGCCCAAACAAACTTATTATAGAAACTAGAACAAATGGCACAATCAAAGGGGAGGGGAGGAAAAAAAAAGCCTTTGCATTTCAAGAGATTCATAATTTAGCTGCAAAATCTTTCCCAGTCTCATTTACCAGAGGCGGCTCATGAAGATGTTTTTTTGGACCAGTAGAAGAACCACAGCAGCCACAGTGCCCACACCTGTGGCTCCAGTTTCAAACAAAACCCATTTCCCTAATTCAAACATCCATTCAAATTGGAGAAATTGGGCCTTTTTTTCCCCCCTCAATTCAAACATTTTCATGAGAGGATTCTATAAAAAGTTACATTTCAGTCCTGGTGTGAACCTGGCAGCAAGAGGGCAGGACCTGGGCAAGGTGGGACCACACTGAGCCCCATGGGCTGGAAACCTCTGGATTGAGGTGAGAATTGGGAGCAAAGCCCCTAGGTTTCTCTTCCAATTCATCCAGCACCACCCTGCACCCATGCCAAAAAACCCCACGCAAGGGCTGCTCTCCCACCAACACCCTGCCCTTGCCCAGGGAGCAGCCAGGACCACGCTTTTACCTTCCCAAAAGCTTTGCACTCCCTTAGACAGCATTTGTTTCATTTCTATTGCTCATAAAATAGCTGCCCACTTCATCCCTCTCCCCTGCGTGTCTCTAGGGTGATGGCAACATCTTCCTCACCATTATGAGCACTTCAAAGTGCCCATCCCTCCGGCCTCCGCAAGACTGACTTCAAAGAGCAGGAGATTTGCTTCAAATTACTAAAACAGGGGGGAAAACCACCAAGAGAGGAGTAATTGAAGCTGCTAAGGCTGGCACTGGAGAGTATTGGGGTTCCCAGAGGCAGAGCATCAGCGCTGGCCAAAGAAATGCCCACCAGTCCCTGCTGGGAGCAAGGTAGAAGCAGGCAATGAGCTGGAGCTGAAATGCTTCACACGCACCTGGGATGGTGACAGCAATAAAACAGTCCCCATAACATCATATCTGCCCAGCCCCATAAATGTGGTTTGGAAGAGATGGGGAAGCAGCCCTGGGGCAGTCAGGGTGGGTGGGAGACCTCCCTGCCACAGCCAGGAGAAGGGTTGGTGCTCTGAAGAAGACCTGCAGACATCTCCCGGGATTGATGGATCATCATCCCAGGATGAGGGTCTCACAGGGATGCAGTGAAGATGGGCTGAGGGACCATCCCTGGCTGGGCTGAACCTTAGGTGGGATAGAAACCTGCAGCACATCAGCATCTTCCCTTGCACTAGGACCAGGGCAACCTCAAGAGGGACAGAGAGTCACCAGCATGAAGTGCTAATGGTCTCAGAAAACAAGATTTAAGATCAACAGACTGTGGTTTTTAAATATTTTAAATATTCATTGCCACTCTGCAGAAATGGATGGTTAAAGATGGGCCTAATGGGTTTGAAACCACAGTAGGGAGGACACTGAATGCAGCAGAATTGGGAGAAGGTCCTGATCCGGGGCACCACCAGCTGCTGCTCCTCAGCTCCAGGGGGGGATGGACCCAGCCACCACTGACATGGTGAAAAAAATGAAAGCAAAAGACAAAGGAGGTCACAAAGTGCCTCCAGAATGAAGCACTGACTTGCCTCCGTAGGGAAATCATGTGCCTTACAGGAGTGAATATTAAATTAAGGCTAATTTTAACGGTATAAAAGAGACAAGAAAAGCAGCCAAGCTACAGATTAGAGAAAACATAATTAAAATCAGGGGGGAAAATTAGAAGCTATTTTCTTCCCTTACAAGCACGCAGGTACTGAAAGGTAAAACAACATTTGAGCTTTTCCAGGTCAACTCTCCGAGCTCGTCCTCTGCTGAGGGCCCCCACCACAGATGGAGGATGCCCAAGGAGACCAGGGGGATTCAGACATGGCAAAGTGTCCCCTTCCCTGTCAGTGCTTCAGCCCAGGTGCTCGCTGCCTCCTGGGAAGTGCCACAGGAGGGTGGGGATTTTGCAGGTTCATCCCAGTCTCAAATATAAGAGAGGAGGTTGGTTTTTTGAGGGAAAAAACCACCAAAACCCCACAAACATTTCAGAAGCACGCGAGCTGTCTTCTGGCCACGAATTAACCTCAGCTCTTCTAGAAGGTGGCATCTCAGGAGACATCACTGCCTGCCTCGAGCAACCACTCTGCCCTTCCCAACCCTTATTTTTATTTTCATGTTGTCTGAACATGAGGAAGAAAATATGAGAGTGTGGTCCCTGGAGAGCATCTCTGCGGCTGGCCACCGAGGTTAATGACTTAATCCCCTGTGACTTCCACCATCTGCTCCAGCATTATGCATGTGTCATCCCAGCAATAAGCAGCCAAATTAAAATGCAATCCTGCTTGATAGCTGGTCCTCTCAGAGGAAAGGTGATGGGCTGTGACCCACGGGGAGGCAGCCAAACCATCGCACTTATAGAGGGATGGGAATAGCTGCACCCAGGCAGGGGCACAGCCAGATCCAGGTGCCCTGTGTCACATCTTCCCCTGGGAGAACCAGCCCTGTGCCTCAAGGTGCTCTCCAGAAACAGCAGTTTCTAACTTTGGATGTTTTCAGATATTTTCTTCACTGCCAAGAGCAAGTTGGACCTCATTAGGCAGCAGAGCAGAGCCCATGGGTTACTGATGGCACCCAATTATCGGCCCATAATGGAGCCAGTTGGTGCCTGTGGGTGCTCCCATGTCAGCTGGGAGGAACAGGCTCCTCAGGGACCACAGCTGGAACATCACCACGGCCACAGGGACCCCCCCGAGCACCAGCCCAGGCCAAGAAGGGAGGGAGAAGGGATGAGAACTGATCCATCCCTACACAGATTCACTTTGCCCACCGGCTTCCAGCCCCTGCACTGCTAAACTGGCCCAAAGGATGATCCCAATCCCCAGGGGGGCGTAGAGTCCCTCAGGGTCATGCCCAGCACACCCTCACTGTATCACTGTTCATTTCAGCTCCTATTATCCTGCTCTGTGTTATAAAACAACGACCTAGCCAAAAAAAGCCAGACAAATCACACACACCAAAGTGTCCCTGTCCTCCAGTCCTCATCAGCAGCTGGATCACGTATCCCACAGGCCCCCATCCACCCCTGGCTCTAAAAATACTCTTTCACTAGATTAATTTGAGCTGGACTTGACGTGAAGTCTGATACCACCAACATCATCTCGACAAGCAGCATCAGTTTGTTCCCACTCTGCCCTGGCCAGCCCAGGAAAGGGGCAGGAGATGGGGATGCAGGAGATAGGACACGAGGGGGCAGGGAGGTGGATGGGCACTGGATCAGGAGGGACTTTGAGGCTGGAGGGGTCCGTTTGCAGCCATCTGTAGACTTCATGATGGCTCAGGTACTATATGTAAAGCTCAAACACATCCACTTACAAAGAGAACTCCAAGAATTCCTCACGTACCCCCTTTGGAAGGGGCATTCGTTCATGTCAGCTATTCCTTATATTAACCAAAACCAGGATTTCAATGGATTTTCTTTTTCCCCTCCCTTGCAGGAATAGAAAATTGCAGAAAATCCTGCTCTTGCCCACCTCACACAGCCTGGCTGAGGGACACAGCCACCACCACCCCATCCCTGCCTGGCAAACCCGGCTTATTCTGTAATCTAAGGAGCTACCCTGGATAATGCCCGAGCCTCCTGAAGAGGCGATTCTGTACGAGGCTGATACAGCTGCTGGCCCACATTCCTGTAGCTGCACATCCTCCAGCTCTTGCTGGAGAAGCCAACAAACACAAAGGAGCTGGCACAGCTCCTGCTGCGCCTACGCGCGGGAGGCGAACGAACCCGCTGCGGCTGCACGTCCGCCAGCCTCCCCCTGCTCTACTCCCAGCAGGACTCCTGCACCCGGCTTTTTCATGAATGAGGAGGAGAAAACCTCCTCCAGCTCGGCCAAGGAAGAGGTTCCACAGGTGCCCAAACAGCTGCGGGGATGCACAATGAAGAAAAAGCAATCTCTGCCTGCTCGAGTTGATTCAAGCACAAACCAAAGAGCATCACTATTGAGAGGAATTCTTACAGGGCTGCAAATGGGCAAAGCTGGGAAAATGCTGTTAATAAGCACTTTTTGGGGATGAATCACCACCATTCATAGCAAATTTCACCTGGTTTCTGCCAGAAAGCCAGCAGAGGAAACCAGTGCTTGTTGTGATGCCAACCAGGAGCCACAGAGCCCTGGGCACACACTGAGCATGAAGAGCCAATACCTGCCCAGTGTCCTCCCAGAGCTGCTCCCAAAGTGTTTCCAAAGGGGAATAAATAAATCCAGCACTCAGGAGAGGCAAGGAGAAGGCTGCGTGCAGCAGCTGGAGCACCCCATGCCTGCTCATCACAGACACACGCTCAATATTTCAGGGTTGTTAAGCATCAATTGGGCTTTGAGGTGCTCCAAGGCAGCAGAGAACAGATCCTGCCCAGGCCTGGCTGCTTCTCCTGCCAGGGGAAAAGGCAAACAAAACTGTGGATGCTTAAGCTCAGCAAGAATAAAATGCTCCTCCGTGATGAGAAGAGGCACAATGCCTGGCAAATGGGATTACAGAGATGTCCTCCAGAAAAGCATCCCCTGCAGAGCAAGCCCACACCTAATTATTATTATTAGCATTAGCATTATTCACCTGGCACCTTTGCCCAGGCAGGGAAAGCAAACACAGGCACTTCTTGCCCTCTGCTCCATGTTGGGTGTGTCAGCACCAGGGGTATCCCCAGCACCCACCAGTGCTCGTGGGTACCCACCACTGAGGCAATCAGGGCAGTGCCAGACCCCCAGGAGCTGGTCCCAAGGCTTGGAAATGGGAATAACGAGTATTTCCCAAGGCTGGGCATCACTCGGACCCACTCAGCTCCACAGACAGCTCATTTCTGAGGGGCAGGAGGAATTAATCACTAGGACACGTGGCTGGAGGAGGTGATGGATTCATCCACGGTCCCAAAACAAGACAAAAATGCATCTTGGTGAGCCATGGCTTTGGCTGCACCCAGACACTCGGGCTCAGGACTGGGCAAGCAGCTTCACAAACTAGGATGTTATTAATGATCCCTTCTGGACTGAAAAAATAGATCGATGAGAGTATAAATTCTCCCTCCAGAACAGAGCAGCACACCGAGCAGCTCCTTCCCTGCCTTACAGGTTCCTCCTGGCCAAGGACCAAGGCCGGCTCAAGAAGATCCCCCACAGGCTCCTGCTCAGGAGAAACACTGCAGTGCAGAGGCTGCCAGCCAGGAAAGCAGCCAAGCCCTCCCCGGCGAGGTGCAGGGTCCCTCCTGGTGCCATCCCCTTACCCGATGCGCTCCTGCTCCATCTCCTCCATCTTCTCAGCCCGGGCGATGACTCTGTTGATGATCTCCTTCTCCTCGTCCGTCAGCTCCTCGCTCTTGCGTGGTCGGTCGGGCTGGCCACCCCGTGCTGCCCAGCCAGAGGGGAGCCTGTGGGGAGAGGGGGCTGCAGTGAGCCAGAGCTTCATCCACAGCTCATGTGTTCACACACGTCTGTGCCATATCCACACACCAACTCCCAAACCCAGGGATGAAGGGGGATGATGCTCCTCCACCCTCCAAGCCCCCTTCTAGACAGCAAACAGCCCCCACCAACCAGATGGAAGCTTATTTCCATTTTGGGGGTGTTTCATATGGAAAAAAACAATTTCCTTTTCAAGAACACCCCCATTAGTTCCACGTTAAGCATCAACTGATGTGATTGACCCTGCACCCTGCTCTCAGCCCTGTAGCACTGGGTTTGCTGGGGAGCTGTGGTACCGGGGTGATGGCTGCAGGAGCAGGCAATGTTCTGGGCACATCCAAACATGGGAGTTTCCCCTCTCCCAACATTCTTTCCAAAGATCCCTCTGCAAGCACAGCTTTAACCTGGGGACGCATCTTTCTGCTCCACTTTCCTGGGTCTTCCCCCCCTGGGCTGAGCAGGCCTGCACCATCCTAAGCTTTAAAATTCATTAAAAGCCTGTGCAGCTCTTCCCAGAATTGATTGCTTTTTTCTTGCACGCAGGGCAAGGTTTTTTTCTGCTCTCTCAGGACTGTTCAAGTGGCAGATGAAGACCAATAGGCCAAAAAAAAAGGAAATGAGATACTTACTGCTCCTTCTCACTGCTGGGGGGCACAGGGAAAGAAGGAACAATGGTTAGATGAGAGAAGGGATGAGGACAGCACAGCGCTCTCCCCACCTTGGGGGTGACAGTCCCCAACAGTGTCCATCTCCATGGATCCCTGCAGAGCAGTAAGCTCTGGACACAGCTTCATCCAGCCACCCAAAACCAGCACCCATGGGTGCTGTCACCTCCCACCCAGACAGGATGGAGAGCTGCTGGGCAGTGGGATGCAGCATCACCGTGTAGTGGACAGGTTGGAGGCCAGCAGGACAGACAGACAGCTCTCCATCCCCACCACCCTTTCTCAGGAGGCAACATGGCAAAAATGTCCCCATCCAACCAGTGCAAACCCAATTCCTGATGACCGCCAGGGAGGAATCGGGGCAGCTGCACCTGCATCTCCTCCCACCCCTGGGCACTCTCATCCATCCATCCCTCCCCAGCAGCATCCTGCAGCCCCCTGCTCTCACCTGGCCCGCAGAGACATGGTCCTGTCACCAGGGTACATCCACCGGTCGGAGCTGCCGCCCACCACCGCGTCGGTCATCGCCAGCCGCCGAGGGGACACCGGGGACGTGGCTCAGCGATGCCGATGGAGGTAACCTGGTGCTTTCAGAGAGGCTGTAGGGAAAAACAACCACCCAAAAGCCACAATCACTCTGGGCAGGGCTTGATTTGGGAGCAGGAGGAGGAGCGGGGACGTGGCTTTGGTGGCTGTCTCCATGTCACACATGAGAGGCAGGAGCCTACAACCACCACCCTCCCAGGAGGGTGATGCAGCCACGCTCAGCACGGATGTAATTAATGAGATGCCCGACCTCATACTAATTATGAGGCTTCAGAGTTGGGAGGGAAGAGGATGTTTCCCTTTTAGAGAAAAAAAAAGTCTACAAACTAGGAAAGTTCCCCTCTCCTGAAACACAGCACATCTCTGTCCTCCCCCAAACCACCGCCCCTCTGGAACAAAACTCCTCCTTTTCCAGTTCTGTTTATTGATTTTTTTTGCAAAATGAAGCCTGGAGAGGCGCTGGGGGAGGATGGGGCAGAGGGCTCCAAAGTGTTATTCTGTCTACTCACCTCCAAAAGAGTCCTCAAAGAAGGGACCTCTCCAAACCTTTCTTGCAGCAAAACTGACAGCTTTCTTTAGAAAACAATCTGATGCAAGGTTCAGAACCTGGCTTCTCCCGCCTCCCCACTTTCTGGGAGTGTTTTCCCCCTCCACCCACTGCCCCTACTCACTGGGGGCACTGAGCAGCAAAGCCCGAGCTGATGCCAACCAGCATCACCCACAGCACAGGGATGGATCCATCCGTCCCATCATCTCTCCCTAGGGAAAACCAGTGCAGGCAGAGCCAAGGGAGGGAGGGACGATCCACCCGAGTCACTGTCCCACCTCCACTGTCCCCAGGAGCAGAGGGTGAAGCTGTGGGCTCACAGGTGGCATCACCCGTGGGACATCACTTGCAAACGCTGAGGTCGAACCCCTCTTTATGTTGGTGAAATGGAAACAAGAGAAAAGGCATTCCTGGCTTTGCTGCAGCACTGCTGAGAGCACCAGACACCGAGAAGGATATGAATCACCCCCTCACTAGGGGACATTTCTGTGAGCTCAACTCTTTCCCATCTGGGGGTTTTCCCCCATCCATCCCCGCAGAGCCAGCACAGGGGGTACCCATGGGATCCCCCCCCAGCCTCCCACCTGCATCTCCTGCAGCACCTGCATGCGATTCCCCCCCTCCTGCCTGCAGCATCACTAAAAATACAACAAAACCATAAACCCCCAAACCCTCTGCAGAGCCCAGCCCGTGGGTCACATCCTCCCAAAGCTGCCACCCCCTCCAGATTCTTCCCTGGCTGGAAGGTGCCGGCACCCGGAGCCACCAGTGGGTCCCAGGGGGACCAGAGCTCAGCCCAAAGGCACCTTCACAAGGCAAAAAGCAACTCTAGCTCTGAGCAAAACTCCAACGGGAATACTGGGGAGGTTGTCCTGAGGAGAGGGTGGAAAATGGGAGCTTGCAAAACCACCCTTCAAGTCACAAACTCCCAGCCATGAAAAAACACACAACATTCCCAAAAAGGGGGAAAAAATCCAATTCCCATCCTCCGCTGTCTGCTCTGCAACATTGCAGGGGTTTCTCCATCATCCCTGAAGATGATGGACCAGCAGAGATTTGAGGCTCACCTTTGCCTCTGATAACTTCCAAAAATACGTACATATATATAAATATAAATAAAAAAATAGAAGTGAAGCACATGGGGCAATCAGTGCTCTGCTGGTTTCATACAGCAACTCCTCCTGTGCCAAACCAAAGGGCTCTGATTGACAAGGTCAGTTAACTAAGCAAATTGTTCATTTACAGATTCAGTCTGCACTGNGCCGGTGGATAAGACACTTGCCCAAGGTCACACAGAGCAGGAATGGGGAAAAATCCCTGTTTTTTCCTAGTGAAGAGGGTAGAGCCATCCCCAGCACTTCACTGGTGGGGAGGAAAAACTTCCCCCAGCTAGAACTTTCTGCTAATAATAGGCCACAGGCATTTTGCTTTGTTGCAGATGGAGAAGAGCCCAGGGACAGCTCCTGGAGGAACACACGAGCTTTCCCTCTGCCTATAAATAATAGATATTGAAGATCTACTTTGCATTACTTCCAGCAACTACTCTTGCTTGTCCTAATGCCTGTTTCTGCATTTTTAGTGCAGGGTAAAGAACAACACAACGGCTTACGCTGGCTTTTCCCCCGCCAAATCCACGCTCACAAGCACAAGGACGTGGCAATCCAAGTCATGATCGATGGGATGCAGTGGCATTTAGTTAATGAAACGGAAATATCCTACCCCAGGAGGATGCCAAGACCTCCCAGGCTTTGGCTGTCCCCAGAGGGTCCCAGGACCTGCTCCCCCAGGTCACCCCAGCTGCTGAAGGTTCCCCGACTGCAGGCGGAGGTCGGGAGGAGCAAGGTGGCAGCTCCCGCTGGCACATCCCAGACAGAGCCAGGAATAGAAGCAAGGTCTTAATTTCTGGCCTTAAGGAAGAGCCACACAACTCTAAACACACCGCTCTGTTACACTTCTGTATGACAGAGCCCATGAATTTGATCATGCATTAATAATAAGGGATCAAACTTCTTCTGGGAATCACTCTGCCTGTCCAGTGCTGTTGTCCTGCTCCAAGCCAAGAGATGCCAGATTCACGGGCCCATTGCCAGCACCCAAAAACCACCAGACGCAGCACCAGGGACCGGCAGGTCCCACTCATCCTCCAGCAGCCCTGGCCAGGCAGGGAAAGGCAGCAGGAGCCCCATAGCAGGAGCCCATTCTGCCCCAGAGCCACCAGGAGGGACACGGGGCAGCAGGTGCCACCACCAGCCGAGCATCGGCGAGGAGAGACAACGACAGGGCTGCCCAAACACACTGCCTTAACCACCTGGAAATAACACACTGGGGTGAAAACCTGAAAATTCAGTATTTAAAGACTCTCATGGCATTAATTGGGTTTTTACAGCGAGCTCAACATTTCACTCTTGGCGGTGCCTGCAGAGATCGTCTCCACCAGCAAAGACACTGACACAGGCAACCTATTTCTCCAGCCTTCTCAGCTCTGCAATGCAGCTTTCTTAAATATTGAATAAGTCTGCTGCTCTCCACCACCTGCCAGTGCCAATGATGAGGTAATTTTTGCATTGACAGAGCCTAATGCGATTAATCTGGTTCGAAAGAGCAGGTTTTGAGCCCGGCCATTCACTTGGCAAAACACACTCGCAGACAGAGCATCCCTGGCAGCTCCTTATTCACCTCCAGACCCCAAACAAACAACTGAAACTGCTGCTTGGGTGCCAAGTGAGAGATTATTCCTGTGTCATCACCAAACGGGAGGTTTTGAACTCAGACTGATCCAGGCAGAGGGCTGATGGGGTTCCCACGCCAGCCCAGGCACCGATTTGTGCTGCCAGCTGGATGGCAGAGCTGGGCACGGGGAGGGAAAAATAGGGCATGAGCATGGGATGGGGCTCCCACGCCCAGGGAGAAGGGGAGAGTGTTTTGGGGTGACAAGGACCCACTGGGAATGCACCAAACCAAGCAGTGGGAAGAAATGCAGAAGCCGGGATGCACCGGCAGCCCCGGGATGGGAATTGTGTCCTCCACTTCTCACAGCCACCCATGTCCCCAAACACCATTTTTAGCCAGAGGCCTCTCCCAGCTTGCAGTGACATTGGCCACCATCTCATGAATCCATCAGGGCTGGGTCCTGCCCTTTCCTCCATGTCCCAGCACTGGGGCCGGTGCCTGATGCTTGGGAGGGCTGCACAAGCCACATGGTCCTGACCAGAGACCTGGCACTTGCATCCAGCTCTGCCCAAGCATCTCCCAACACCCAGGCTCTTCCCTTCCCAGGAAAAGGATTTTTCCCAGCACAGGAGCCCGGCACACCCCACAGCATCCCCTGCGTGGCTCCAGGGGCCGGAGCAGGCAGGGGGTGCTCACTCCCCCCCAGTGACAGGAGGGATTTGGTACTACTTGGATTTACCTGGAGGGAAAAAAAATGTGTAAATAGCCCCAAAACAGCTGCTGAAGCAGCTGTGGAATGCTGCAAAATAATCAGCAGTGGGTGGAGGGGCAGCTCAGCCCTAGGGGGGGTCCCACGCACCAAAGCTCCCTCAGATCCCACCATCCCCAGGCAGCCAGCGCCCGCCCTTCGTCTCGCCTCAGATGCAAATAGTTTGAGAAATTTCAGGCAAAACTGGGCAAGCTGCTCCATGGATGGTGCTTCAGGAAACAGCCCACGTTCGAGACTTGCCTTTATAAAAAGAAAGAGGAGAGGCAGATTGCCGCCGGCGGAGACACGCGGGAGAGGCACAGCCATGCTGCTTGGCCAAGAGCCACCCATGGACACCAGGACAGGGCCAGCACCAGGGAATGGGACAGCAGGACAGTTCCCCAGGGACTGCAGGTGAAGTGCCCCACTGCTATGGGTCAGCTGCCCGTGACCCCATGGGGACCCAACCACCCAGCACCACTGTGGGATCAGAGCTGGGGCACAGAGCGCTGTGACCGCGCTGCTGCGAAGTGAGAGCTGCAAATTCAGCTTTGGGGAAAGATGAGAACCAGCAAGTCCCAAATCCAGGGTCATCGCATCCCTAATCCCCACACCAGGCCCTCACAGGGAACTTCTCAGGCCAGTTTGGCACCAGTTGGTGAATTACAGCTGCCCTCCAGCTCAATTCACAGCCCAGCCCAGAGCATCCCGAATGCAGATGCCTTTGCCCAGTGCTGCCTTTAAACTCACCTAAGGTGCCAAGAGATGCCTTTTTTCCTCTCCCCCTTAATTCCCAGCTCCCTGTCATCCTCCAGACAAAGATCCATCCCGAGGCAGCCGAGCAGCAGCCCACAGTCAATTTTATTTAAGCAGCACGTTGACATTTCCTCCAGCAGCTCCTTCACAAGCCAAACACCGTTATGATGCTGTCATGGGGATTTACTCTCGTTGATTAATTGCAGCAAAGACAACGGCGAAGTAAAAAAAAATAATTAAATAAATCTGGGTTTATACAACTTACCCGTGGCTGCTGGAGCTGGGGGGACTCAGGCCAGGCGATGCCCGAGTGCACCCCGAGCCTGCACGGAGACATTAAATGCAGCAACGGCGTTGCCATCGCTGCTCTCGCCGCGGCAGAGCTGCTCCGAAGGCTGCTTAGCAACAGATCGCTGCACCGCTCCTCACCGCGCTGAGCATGGGACACACGGCCAGGGCCACCAGGGTGCACCAGCCCCACCGTGGATGCTGGCAGGGGGATGGCGCAGGGACCCCCCAGGCAACACCAGCAGCTGAAGGAAGTTTGATGGTGGGAAAGGCTGGGAAGCCCCTGCCAGCCCCCAGGATGTGGAGCCTGCTCGGAGGCAGCAGGTCCTGCTTGCTGTCAGGGTCGGTTCCCCACAGGCAGGAACATCCCAGCAGTAGGTGAGGACCATGGCATCGCACTGTGCTGGAGGAGTAATAGCTGGGGTGGGCACATGTCCCATCCCCAGAGCAAGAGGAAGATGCTGAGGGCTCAAACCCACCCTCCTTGGGGCAGGGGGGGATGCCCAGGCTGGGGCAGAGGAGCCAGGTGGAGTCAGGCACCCCACAACAGGCTTGTGCAGAGAGATTTCTGTGTGTCTGCACCACCCTAGGGAATGCTCCCAACTTTCCTGGGCACTAAACCCAGCTCCTTTCTCTCCCCACACCCCCTCATTAAGCCTCTGGTCTCACACAGCCATACATGTGCCCCACCACTGAAATACTGGGCCCAAACAGGAGAGCCCAAGCCCATACCCACCTCCCGGGGCTGGAGGGGAGCGATGCAGCTCAGTCCTATGCAGGATAGAGCCAGGAGATCTTCCAGCACATGAATGTTATAAAGCAGCCCAGTCGTTAGCCCCAGCCACTCCCCAGCCTCCAGGTTAACGAGGATGGGGGAATTACTCAGGCTCTGCTCCCCAACCAACCCTTGACTGCTGGGCTGGGACCACCTGGGGCGATTCATTAGCTGTTATCGCTAATTGGCAATGGCTGCAGTGACATGTCACCCGTCTGCGGGCAGGAGGAGGGCACAGGGCCAGGGCCACCAGCAGTGCTGGAGGGCAGGCAGAGGGTCCTCGCTGCCAGCACAGCCCCCGGGACCCGCCAGGCTATGGAGAACCATCCCATTCTCAGGTCTCAGAGGAAGTCCCTCAAAACTTAAGCACAAAAAGGGACTGTGGAGCTGTGAGTCCCCTCACCCCTCCCCAGCAGCTTTTCTCCCCTCGCCCTTTCCAAAACTGGGGAGGCACTGGGGCAGTGTTTCACACCAACACACACGCGGCCACAGAGGCGCAGCAGAGCCCTGCAATGGGCTCCTGGCTCTCACCCTCGCTGCAAAGGGTGCTCCCACATGGAAAACGTGCTTTTTCCACGCTCAGCACGCTTCTCGGCTCTCCTTGGGAGCCAGGGCAGCGCAGAAGCGAGGTTGGGAAGGAGCAGAAAGCAGCTCAGCAGGCTGGAGGCAGCTCCGAACAGGGGACAGTGCTGCACCCAGGCAGGTCGCTCCTGGGGGGGTGTGGGTGGGTCTGGTGCAGGGGGCTCTGCTGGAAGCCCATCCCATCCCAGAGGTGATGGCAAAGAGCCCCCAGCCCATGGCACGGAGCCGGCGCAGCTCTGCCGGAGGCGTCTGGCACCCGCCCGGCTGCGGGGCTGCTGCGGAGCAGCATCGCCCACCCAGCACTCCTCTCCTGGGGGATGCCCCGCAAAATGCCCACGGGATGCTACAGCAATCCCCAGTTCAGCCCCAGGTAGCCCGGGCTGATCCCCACGGAAGGGCTGAACGCAGATCTCCTGAGTCAGCCCCTACAGCAAAAGCGAGCAGCTCGCTAAATCCCTACCAGATGAATGATGCATCATCAAATAAAGCCCAGTATCACAACATTAACAATATTTATTTTCAGGCTAAGCTGCAGCCTGGGCTTTTGATAACAGTAATTAAAGGAAATGGTTCATCTCTTATCATCTTTGCATCCCTGGAGCCAACTGTCCGTGTTTTGAAGCCCTGTATTATCTCTTTTCTGGCAGCCTCCCGGGAAGGGGGGGATCAGGCTGATCCACACACTTCTGGGCATGGACCAAGCCCAAAGCAGAGCCACGCTCAGGGCAGCCACCCTGCCCAGAGCTTTTTAGCAGTGAAATGAAGAAGTGTTAATCGCTCAAAGACAAATTGATGCTCTGGTTTATACCTGAAACTGGAATTAATAGAAAGGCACCGGGAAGAAAGATAACCAGGTCCCCTCTGAAACAACCCATCCCTGGGAACGGCAGCATGGGCAGCCTCAGCTTTTCCGAAGAGAGTGGATTTACCCCCAGGAGGTTTCAGACTACAACTCCAAATGGCTTTTAATGCTGTTTGCAACATTTTTGTCTGTCCTGGGGAAGGAGCAGAGAAGGCACCTGCTAAAGTGCTTGAGCCAGCCCTGCACCAGGCAGCGATGCCCTTTCCCAGCCCTAACAGGGAGGGGAAAACCCGAAGCGCCTCGGCAGTGCCCCCTGCTCCGGAGCCAGGATGGGCTCCGCATCCCCCCGCTGCCCAGGGATGGAGCTCAGCTCCCGCGCCCATCGCAGCTCTGCCTCTTCGTGCTCCAGGAAAAAGGTCAAGAGGTCATTTCAGGGATTTAAACACCCCCCACCGCCCCCAAGTGCCCAACGCGCTCAGAAGTTGCCCGCACGCAGCCAAGTCCAAAAGCACCGAGCAGCCC
>VZRW01005918.1:122233-132331 GCA_013398125.1 Aegotheles bennettii
TGCCCCCGTTACCTGGGCCGGGGTCCCGCCGGGCTCTCCCCCCGCGCAGGGCCGGGCTGGGCTCAGCGCGGCTCCGCCGGCAGCACTGCGGAGCGGGGAGGGGACACGGGGAGGGGACACGGCCGGGAGCCGCCCCCGCCCCGGGTGCAGCCCCTTTGCCAAGCGGGGGAGGGGATGGAGGCAGCGGCACCTCCTCTGCACGTCCTCTCCCCTATCCCATCCCCTCTCCATCTCTCCCCCTCTCCCATTATTCCTCCTCTCCAGTCCTCTCCCCTATCCCATCCCATCCACTCTCCATCTTTCCCACCACCCCATCCTTGGGGGTCACAGCAGTTTTTGACCCCCTCACCCCCCACCTGGGTAACACTGGGCTTTGAGCAGCTTCCCCAGCCCTGCCCGCGGTCCCCAGCTGCCTGCGCCAGCATCTCCCCACGCCACGAACTGGGGCAGGGGCTTCCCCCACGCCCCCTGCAGCATCAGCCTAAGGGGGTTCGGATGGGTTGGGTTTGGTTCGGTTTCTCCCTGGGGTTTCGGTTCGAGCTCTCGGGTTTAAGCAGCACAGGGCACCCCAGGACCTGGCAGCTCTCACCCCGGGTAACCCCAAAGCCCACCCTGAGCCCACGCTGTCACTGCCCGAGCTCTGCGGGGACTTCAGCACTGCTGGGTCCTCCAGGAGAGCTCGGATCCTGCCTGCAGGGGCAGGGCAGGGAATGGGGATGGCAGGGATTTGGAGCCCAGAGGCACCCATGGCTTTACAAACCGAAAGGGGCAGCAGCCTGAACCCACCCCCAGGCACCACCTTGCACCCTCCCGGCCAGAGGTCTCTGACCTCCCTCCCAAGGACCATGTGGAGGTGGAGACCTTGGATCACAGCCGGGAGGGAGCCAGAGCCGGGCTGGGATGGAGCCCAGCTCACCAACAGATTTTCCCACCAAGTTCGTCAGCTCCAGCAGCCCCGTTGTGCCTCTCTCAATATTCCAGCAGGGAACCACAACACCCTCAGGCTTTTGTGACTTCCCAGATCATCTCCTGCCAGTTCCTCCCGCATGACCTCTCGCCAGGTGCAGCGAGGTGGACGGGTCCTCTGCCAGAAGGAGGGGATGGAAATCAGAGCCGCCCTCAAACCTCAGCACGAGCAGCCAAGGAGGGGAAGTTAATAAAAAGTTTGATGAAGGGATCTGCGAGATGAAGCCCAGGGGGTGAGACCTGGCCCTGGGCTGTCTTTACAAGCAGGAGAAGACCAAGAAGCTTTGAGCAATGCTCAGCCACAGCCAAGGATGTGATGCCTGAGGCAGGGAAAGTTTCTCATTCCTACAGCTGGATTTCACCACTTTCATACAAAACACTTTTAACCAGTTGCAAGTGAGCCTTTCAAGAAAATCCTACTGTTTTATATATAAAAAGACATCCCTAAAAAGCAGAAATCCTTGAAGGATGGAGCATGTTCCTGCCTTCAGCAAGGAAAGTATTCTGCCACACCAAGCTGACTCCTGATTGGCATCCGTCTAGACACTTGATGGACACCTTCTCCTCTTCCAGGCTCAACCATGTATTTTTATTTAGTGAAAGAATGCCTCCCATTATGCAAAGTAGTTGGAGAGACGAGCACGGCACTTTCAAGCTGATTTGTCTTGACACCTCCCTTGGAGATTGACAAAAGGAAGCAGCATGTGCAGAAATTGGAAGATCAGATCTAAAACCCTCTTTCCGAGAGGAAAAAAGCAACACCTGCAATTCTCTGTTCTGAATAGTTGGCACTTGCCCTCCCCCTTTTTTAGCCCATCTTCTAAAAATAAAAGAGCCCGGTTTGATTTTTGTGGAATTATAAACACATTTTGGCAGTCTGGCATCTCCTGAAGCAGATCAAAGCCTGGGAGATTTATTTATTTATTTCCTTGCAGGTTTATTCCGACATCCACAAACCCTCTGCTTCTCAAGAGTTTGTTTGATTTTGCCTTGAGATAGAACATGCAGCAAAATGCTCCGTTCAGCCCCAGAGCCATCCTGCCCACAGGCTGGGATGGAGCTCAGCCATGGTCCTCAGCCATCCATTCCGTGGTACCCAGGTACCCATGGCCTTGGGTTTGTTACCATCAGCAACCCACTGGTTTCAATGGGAATAACTGAGGAATAAAACTGAGTGCCTGGGTTGGATGGAGCTGGGGATGAAGCTGGGCATGGAGCCAGGGATGGAGCTGGGAATGGAGCCAGACATGGAGCTGGGAATAGACCCAGGGATGGTTCCAAGGATGGAGCTGAGGATGCAGCCAGACATGGAGCTGGGGATGGATCTGGGGTTGGATCCAAGGATGGAGCTGGGGATGGAGCTGGGAATGTATCCAGGGATGGATCTGGGGATGCAGCTGGGGATGGATTCAGGGATAGATCTGGGGATGGATCCAGGGATGGATCTGGGGATGGACTCAGGGATGGATCTGGGGATAGATCTGGGGATGGATCCAGGGATGGATCTGGGGATGGACTCAGGGATGGATCTGGGGATAGATCTGGGGATGGATCCAAGGATGGATCTGGGGATGGATCGCTTTCCCACGGGACAGCGTGGTCACACAGCCCAGCCTGATGGCAGGCGCTGGAAATGTGGCTGCACCAGTGAATGAAAGCATCAATAGTGCAGCACGTGCTGTGCTGCTGACTCAGCTGTCACCACACTTGAACCGATGCTCAGGTGTTCTGGGAGAAAAATCTCTCCCCTTGTTTTACAGCCCAATTAGTCGCATCTAATTGCAGTGTTAGAGAGGAGATAGGGAGCAGCCAGCCAGAGCCGGGCTGGGGTTATCCCTCTGGTGTCTGCAGAGCCAGGCAGTCCCATGGAAAATGGAATATGAGTTTTATAAACCATTTATTCTCCAATATTTTTAATTAGGATTAAAAGCATTTCAGTGGAAATCTATAGACTCTCAGAGCTCGGGCACACGAAGCTCAGGGCTGGATAACAGCTGCTGACCTGACTCCAGTGCTGGGAAAAATAAACCAGGAGCACGGAGAGCCCTTCCCTCGCAGCCACAGCTCCAGGCATGGTTACACGAGTCAAATTAAAATGATTGATGGCAGCTCGGATGCCCAAGAGAGCTTTTTCCTCTTCTGTAAAACACTAAAAGCTGAGCTGCTCCCCCCCCAAGCCTTCCTGGCCATGGATCCCAAAGGATGCCCCCAAGAGCTCCCCAGGACATGGCAGCAAGGACCATGCACCGGCTGCATCGTAACTCACAGCTAATGTGTTCTGCCCTGTGCTAAACCCAGCTTCAGTGCTGACTCAATTGTTTGACATGCAGAGATGAGAGAGGTGGGAAAGGACTCACCTCCTGACCCTCAAAATCCATAACCAGCTGCCCCACGCAGCTCCTCACCCTTAGGCTGGGCTCTGGAGAAAGAGGCAGAGGAGAAAAGAGGAGAGGAGGGTGAAGATGGGGATGATGGGCACCAGCCCAAGCTCTCCCAGCAGGGTGGACCTGGCAGCTGAAACCAAGGAGGTTGTGCCCGGTGCTTCAGGGACCAGAGAGTTTGCACCGACTTTTTCAATAGGACCAAATGCCAAGCCAAGGTTTAGGCTGGAGCAGGAGGAAGCCACCCCTGGGACCCTCCCCCGGGACCCGCGCGGGATGCAGCCGGATCCACGCAATTTAATTAACACCTTGTTCCCCTCCAGCCCGACCTCCTGCTGGCTCAGAAAATGACGAGCAAGGCACAAGCCAGAGGAGTCATCCTCGATTAATCTCCTTGATTAAAGTGCTAGAATAATAATAAAAAAGGAAATTAAAAAGAAAAGGAAAGCAAGTTTCCCCCTAATCACTTGATTTGGGTGTCACAGGGACACCCAGCTGCTCTGAGAGCTGGTAACAGGGGAATTTCTCTTCTGCAGAAGCAGAAGGCTGGAGAAGCAGAAGGCTGGAGAATCAGAGGAGGAAAAGCACCTTGTGAGGATGCCAGGACCTTTTTAACCATCCCCTGCACCTCTCTGTCAGCCCAGTCCAACCCCATCCCAGCCCCATCCTGCCAGGGATGTGGGGAAACATTTGCAGCGCAGGGACTCCAGCATCCCACCCTGCTCCCACCCATCCCCAGTGCCGGCGAGCCCAAGAGCAGATCCCCAGCCCCAGCCCACTTACCACCTCATGCCAGAGCCACCAAGTCCTGAGGAAACCCACGGGGAGGCCAAACCCCTCAGCAGCACCCACATCTCCTCTTCCCACAGTGGCAGGGGCAGGACCCAGAGCCCCAGCAGCGATGCACAGCCCCGAGCTCGGCAGGCCCAGCTCAATCATGCAGGCAGCTCATTACACTCTTTTAATAAGAGATGTGCTAGTTTTACATTCATTTTTCATTCCTGATAACGTTCTGTCCTATATAACTGCACTATTATCCTTGGCGAGGTGAGGGGAAGAATACATTTCCTAAAAGACTGCCTGCATTAATTTTTCAGTAAGTGCCATAAAAGATTTAATCTCTTAGCTCCTCTTTTGTTAATGGGATTAGTAAAACTTATTTACTGATTTAATTAATCAGCGAGTCTTCCACTCGGCTGAACACAGCATTTCACAATCTTACTGGTTTGGGCTGAGAATAACTGGGCTTCACTTCATTTTAGAGGCGAAGAGCACGTAGCTGTAAGCTTTAAATTAAGTTATTTCCGATAGGATGCTTTAAAAAGAAGCGAGGAAGGGGCTTTACCTCCTCCTTGGGAGCAGCAGAGCATCGGCTGTGCTACAGCATTGCCAGTCTATATTTGATAACATCATCACTGCTGGTAACAGCCTCCGGCGCCGGGACGGACCCGCTCCCATCCCGCAGCATCCCCGCGTCGCATCCTCACCAAACAAGGGGCTTCATCCATTTCTACATCTCCCATCCCCTCTGCAGCCCAGGACAACGGTGCTCAAGGGCACAGGGTGCCCGTGGAGGGGTGGTCCTGAGCAGCAGCCCCCGGGGCTGGGGGTTGGCACCCCCTGACACCTCTCCCGTCGCTTTATATAGGTCACCCTGTGCTCGGCGGCGCGGCAGCCACGCTCGCAGCGGGGGAGGTTGGACTTCACACTCTTGCTCTCCGAGCTGCTTTTCTAGGTCACCAACCCACAGCGGTGGATGAAAATAGAGTCTCTCTGCTCACCGATTCCCACGGCCGTAGGCTGAGCTGCCCCGGCTGCCGCAGCCGCCGGCCGGAGGAGATGGGGTGAGAGGTGGGGGCTGCACCCCGGGGGCTGCTCACACCCCGGGCTCACTCCTCTGGGCACCCACAGTGAGTCAGAGGGCGGGCTGGGGGAGGCAACGCTGCACCCCCCCAAAATAAGCCACTCCAAGGGTGCAGCAAGGTGTGGCCCTGCATGGGGACATCACCGAGGTGGGCTGGGGACATCACCGAGGCAGGTTAGGGACAGGGACCTACGGGGACCCAGAGCCCAGCCCAGCCCCATGGCACTGGGTGCCCGAGGATAACCGACCCATGCCAGGCTTTATATAGAGACGTAAGGGACACCAGTCCCCAGCGCAGCCCAGGAGCTGCAGCTTCCAGCAGCGATTTCCCTTCGCCCTGCAATAATTAACTCCCGGCAAATAGCGATGTGCAGGCAGGCGGGCACATTCCCAGCCAGGCACACGGACCTGGGAACCCCCCCGTGGAGAGGTGAGCTGCTCCGCTTGGGAGTGAAAAGCATCACCTCGCTCTTATCTTCCTCCCCAGCAGCTTCCAAACAGAAATTGTACACCAGGAAAGAAAAGCCCAGCCCAGCAGCAAGTGGCAGCACGCAGGTGGCTGCTGATCCCCAGCCGAACTCCAAAAATAGCTTCTCATTCCACCAAGAAGTGCAGGCAGAGCTGGGGTGGTGGCTCCCCCATCCTTCCCCAGCTGAGGAATCGCACAGACCTGCACTGGGGAAGCAGTGAGGCTGCTTGGTGGTGGGGACAGCAGTGCTGGGTCACCACAGCACTTCTCACTGAGACACCGGAGAGGTCAGGGCTGTCCCTGGCATAAATAATTCCACAGTCTTTCCAAGTGGTGGTGACCATGACTGCATCCCTTTAGCACTTCAGGATGGAGCATCATCCCCTGCCCTGCCCTGCCGGGGGGCAGAGGTCCCTTCCCAGCTGCTGTAGGGCAGCAGGTTTGGTGGGGACCCACCCCCCTGTCCTACATCCTCCCTTTTCCACGTGAACCCACGGCAAAAGTCTTGACAAGGCTGAACAATCGGAAGTCTCTCCCCTTCACACGGCGCCTAAGGGGTTAAATCAGTATCGCATGGAGCAAGGGGGACCTTTTCCAGCAGGCAGCTTGTTTAACAAGCTCAGAAATCGATCCTGTGCTATCCCAGGGGCAGCGTGAGCCAGACACGGCTGCTCTCCAGCATGAACCCGTGTGCCAGGGTCAATTCCAGGGGTAGATCCCAGCCTGGATGGGCACCCCCGGGGGAGGCGGGGGGTCCCGGGGCTGTGATTTGGGTCCCTGGGGAGCAGCAGCTCAGCATCCCCCCACACCCACGGGACACGCTCAACCCAAAGCCACCAGCAACCATCTCACAGCAAGAGCTGGCTCCCAGCTTGGGTTGTTCTCCAGCCCAGCCTGCAGGGTATCGATCCATTGCACAAGGCTTGAACTCAGGAGCTGAAAACTGCCTGGTTGGAGCTCCCTGGCCATGCGGGGGGTGGATTTGCATCTGACCCTCGCTGCCAGCATTCCTGGCTTTGGGAAGAAACCTCCCAGGCATCCCTCAGCCCATGCATGAGCCAGGCAGCAGACGGGGCTGGGAGAAGCATGCGGGGATGCTGCACTCACCCTGCCGGGACTCTCAGCTCCGTGCAGCAAACTGGAGCCTCTGCAAACCTCCCAGCACCCGGGAAGGGCTAACCCTGGAGCATCCCTGCAGGAATATTCTCACCAACACCTGCACCAGGGAAGGGCTAACCCTGGAGCATCCCTGCAGGAATATTCTCACCAACACCTGCACCAGGGAAGGGCTAACCCTGGAGCATCCCTGCAGGAATATTCTCATCAACACCTGCACCAGGGAAGGGAGAGGAGAGCTTCTGAGATACCAGAACCAGTTGATTTGATCTTGAGTGCTGTGGAGTCTTATTGGTGCTGCTTAAAGGAAAAACAACTTGCGAGGGCTTTGGTATTCAAATATATACCAACAAATTATACACAAAATATATACAAAATATATACAAATATATATATATATATACACACACCGAGGCTGAGAAATGCTCCCTAATAGTTAATGTGTATTTATGCTTGATTCTGATAGCCTGGATGAAGGTTTCTCTGGTGAAAAGCCCCAGGTTCACCCTGAGCATCCTCCCAGGAGGGTGCTGGTGTCATCCNCACCCGGGAAGGGCTAACCCTGGAGCATCCCTGCAGGAATATTCTCACCAACACCTGCACCAGGGAAGGGCTAACCCTGGAGCATCCCTGCAGGAATATTCTCATCAACACCTGCACCAGGGAAGGGAGAGGAGAGCTTCTGAGATACCAGAACCAGTTGATTTGATCTTGAGTGCTGTGGAGTCTTATTGGTGCTGCTTAAAGGAAAAACAACTTGCGAGGGCTTTGGTATTCAAATATATACCAACAAATTATACACAAAATATATACAAAATATATACAAATATATATATATATATACACACACCGAGGCTGAGAAATGCTCCCTAATAGTTAATGTGTATTTATGCTTGATTCTGATAGCCTGGATGAAGGTTTCTCTGGTGAAAAGCCCCAGGTTCACCCTGAGCATCCTCCCAGGAGGGTGCTGGTGTCATCCCTCTTCCAGGAGAAATGTGCAGAAGGTCAGAGAAAGTCACCCGGAGCAGAGCAATAAATACAAATCACCCACTGCTGGGCAAACTGCAGTCGAGATCTATGGCTCTGAGGTTTCCTACTGAGGATAAAAAGCTGCTGCTGGGCTCGTGACACAAGGAGGGGGTGCAGCGTGAAAGCCACGTGCTGAAATGTATCACTGGGTGCTCATCAGACAGACAGACACACAGAGCCAACGTCCATCATGGACACAACAAGCAATTCATTTCTGTGTTGCTGCCCAAGAACCACCTCCTGTATGGGGCTCTGTAGGCTTTGCCCCGACCCTGGGCAGCATCTCCTTCGATCCCACTTCCCAAAGGATGCTCCAGCACGATGCCACCAGCACCAGGCTGGCCATCAGCCACAGCATCCTGGGCAGCACCTTCCCACCCCGTGCTCCACCAGGAACACAAATGCACCTGCAAACCCTGACCTGAATTTCCATGCAAAACCCAACCACAATTGGCAGCCCTTTCCCAGAGGATCAGATCTTGGTGTTTTGGTGGATTCCATCTTTTCTTCAGCAGACACAGCCAAGGTCAGAGCTGGATGCTCCCCTCCAACTATGACACTGGGGAATTATAGGATCTAATACACACATTATCTTTGGACTAAGAGATAACTAAGGAGGAACAAGTGACTTGGAAACAGCTACAGCCTGCACCCAGCCACGGAGATCTGGGCAGAGGCAGCGTGAGGTCCCTGGAGCAGCTGGCAGCACTGGGAGAATGCATCCCGTTAGTCCCAGCACCACAGTGATGGATTGGGAGCGACAGCCCAGAGCCCTGTGGCTGTAAATCTCTGCACGTCCACGGCAGCCGGCGGCGATTCATCAGCCGGTGCTTCCAGGTGAGAAGCCAGCCCCATCCCTGCATCCCTGCTCAGGAAGCCAGGAGATAGAGCAGGAAGGAGGGAATTCAGCTGTGAGAAGCAGCTGCCTGGGGCTCAGCACCCAGAGCTTCCAGCAAGAACCTCGGTGCCAACAGCACCAAAGGTTGATGCCAATGGAAGGAAGGACTGGCCTCGTTGGTGGAAAAACTCCCCCCACCCTGATTGTCTTCTCCTTACAGAAAGTCAGTGTTGGGCACAGCAAGGTGCCACCCTGGCTTGAGAAGAGCGGGATCCCTGGTGACAGCTGAATGCAGCCACCTCCTGCCTGTGATCACCAGAGCAAGAGCTGAGCGGCCTCTTCCCTGCTTAGGAAGGGACTTACATGTCCCCTGTCATCTGTCTTCAGCCAGAAGCAGTGGCTGTCAGTCTGTGACCATGCTGCAGCCCCGGTGTCCCAATGACATCTCAGGGACATCTCAGCCACCGCTCCGACACGCGGTGCATCCTGATGGGTGGCCTAAATCTCTCTCCACATCCCCATCCAGCTCCAGCACAGCCCCAGGCAGGAGGTGACCCGAATGGGGACACACACACACACACATTCCCCAGAGCCTCGGGGCTTTGACAAAAACATCCCTGGTGCCAGTTCCTGTGCCGAGGTCCTGGTCAGGGTAGGGAGGGTGACCATAACCACAGCGCCAAGCTCACAGCTCCATCACGGCACCACGTCCATGTCCAGCAGCTTCCCTTGGGCAGAGACCACACACCAGCAGAACTAGCCTGTCCCAGAGCCACCTCCTCTTAAGGCAGCAGGAAAAAAGACCTTAAAATCACCCAGCGTGAGCTCATCCCCCTGGACACCCCCACAACCGTGCCCACAAATGCACCTGCAAAATCTGTCAGGAATTTCCATGCAAAATCCCACCACGATTTGCCATTGGCCCTGGTGGCACCCAACACCACTGCCCGTCCCCGTGCCCCAGCACCCCGGGGGGGCAGCAGGGACAGGCTGCTGCCAGAGCTGCCTGATCAATAACCTCTGTCTGCATCACAATGTGCCTTTGCAGCTGAATAAACGAGAGGGATAGGACACCAACCAGCCAGCACCGTGGGGCAAAGCTCTTCCCAGTCCATCCCAGCAGGTCATCCAGAAGATGACACATGCCCAGAACTGGAAGTCACACTTAGCCCTGCATGGTCCTCTGCTTTTTTATGGATTTCTTCGATTTCTCTGGCTTCTGGAGCCATGTATGAAATGGGTCTGCTTTCCCCATGGGGCAGATGGAGAAATCCTGTCCTGCTGCCAGCTGGGGAAGGTCCTCCCCAGCCCCTCCTTGGGTGTTGGAGCAGGCACGAGAAACCTGTCAGGTCACCTGGGCTGTCAGTGGAGAAATAGAAGGAGAGGAAAGGAGAAAGAAAGAAGGGGGGGAAGAAAGGGGGGTAAAGAGAAG
>VZRW01005918.1:132422-171947 GCA_013398125.1 Aegotheles bennettii
AAAAGGAGGGGGGAAAAAGGAGGGGGGAAAAAGGAGGGGGGAAAAAGGAGGGGATGTTTTTGGCAAAAAGCTCGAAGAATGGGTGGCTCAGCCAGCCCCCACCGCAGGAATAACCGGGCTCTGGGTGAGCTTCAGGGCAGCCCGAGCTGGGCTGGAGCGGCGGCGATGCCTGAGCAGGGTGCAGTGATGCTCCGGCCAGGACAGAAACCACCAAACCCACAACCACAGATGGATTTGGCCACGCTTTTGTACCCGGATCTCTTTCCAGGAACCCTTCAGTGCTCTGGGTACCCTGAAAACTGCTTCTCCTCCTCTGCTCCCTGCCCTGGGAGGGGAGCCCGGGGCCAGGTCAGCCCCTGCCCAGCCTGCCCGAGCAAGTTGCTGTTGCCTTTGCTGGTTTTGGGCTGTAAATCCTGACATCGAGCTTTTTTTCCCCTGCTTTTTACCGTTTGGCAGCCGTTCAGGTTGTATTTGTGTTTTGGCTGCCAGCAATGCAGCATTTACAAACCTGCCCTGGATTTATCTGCTGCAGCATCGGCCACTAAATTAACCAAGGCAAAAGTTGGGGACATGTTGGAAATGGCAACTTGAGATCATCCGAGATGAACACCGGCCCTCTCCCACCCACCCCCCCCCTNCTCTCCTGCCCCATTCACCCCTCCTGGCAGCCTAGGTTGGCTTTGGGGTTCCCACAATGGATTCAATACACATTTTCCTTTCTTTCCTCATTTTCTTCCCCCAAGCAACAGCTCCAGGAGTGCTTCCCCACACATTGGGGCCTCCCCCAGCCCTCTTAATTTTGGGGTTCCCCCAGAAGCACATAGCACCACAGACCACCCCCCACCCCCCCCAGCCCATTTCTGTGGGGTTCCAAGTAGATTCTCTAGTGTCTAATAAAGACTGAGCGCTACTCCAACATCTCCCCCACGGATCCGTTTTTCCTCTGCCTTGCTGTTTAAGCACATCAGCTTGTAGAAATTTAATTACCTTGGAAACCTTTAATGCTTTATCAAGTGGTCTGCCAGGTCACATCGTGCTGGAGGATGGGGACAGGGTGGCAGTGCTGTCACACGAGCCTGCCGTTTGGTGCATTGGGCTGCAGGTTTGGTGCATTAGGCTGCAGGACAGAGACCCAGCCAGATCCACTCCTCCCAGCTGGAGACTGGCACAGGCTGAGGCAGTTGAAGATAAAGCAGTGAGACAAGCCAGAGAGCACGGAGGTGCCAGCAAGGACCGAGCAGACGCCGGCTGTGCCCGTGCCCCAGCGCAGGACAACACTTGGTGCCTGGCATCCTCAGCTTCCCTGGCCCAGGGGACCAGCGAGCTCCTGCATCTCCAGCTTCCCCAGTTCTGGAAGTCTCTTCTGACCCACCAGCTCCTCACTCTCCTCATCTTCAGGCTTTATCCATGACCCTGATGATGGGAGGAAGAGGGAAAGGGGTTTAATTCTGCCCGCGCCACTCAGCCTGGTCCTGATCTCTTGCCACCAGCCTCAACCCAAAGCCACTGCTTACTCCCCTGGAGCTACTCCTCAGTTATAGCAGCATAATTGATATTCTGGCTCGTTAGGTTTTAACGCACAGCTTGGAGAGCTTATTTAAAATTCATCGAGGCTTCCCTGCTCCAAAGGACTTAAGACCTCAAAAAAAAAAAAGAAGAAAAAAAAAGAAGAAGAAAAGAGAAAAAAGCAGGTTTGTGGAATTCTGCAAAGCCCTGAAGACAGAAGGACCACACGCCTCCATCTGCTCCGCAGTGCAGGGCTGTAGTAAATCAAGACAGGGTGATGCAGAGAGCCCTCCCGCAGACGGCGGCGGCAGGACCAGCATCCCACTCCTGCCAGGGTGGGACAAACACATCCATGGACTGGAAGAAAACCCCCGCACTCCTTCCCGGTGTTCCCCAAACGGAGAGAGCCACAGTTCCAGGAGGGACACTGCCCTGGCAGGGAGGTGGGAAGGACAAGCAGCCACTTATCCGCTGGAGCATCCCTAGGGATGCGCTTGGAAATGAAGCTGTGTGAGCAGGGACCACTCCTGCTGGGATGGACCTTTCCCACCACCCAGCTGGTGGGTACAGCTCAGAGTGGAGCTCAGCAGGCTGCTCCCAGGGTCCTGGGGATGGGGAGAGGGTCACGGCAACCCCAAGGTGTTCCCCTTGCCACGATGGGGTGGTTGTATGTTCAAACAATCCACGTCCTCTTCCAAACCATTGGGCTGACATTGAAGCCGGGTGAAACAAAGGAAAATCTGCAACAGGCCACACTTAATGAAGAAGTGAAATTTAATTAGTGCCAATCAGCACATGTTTATGAAAAGCAGATTTCATTAAACCAACCTGGGGTTTTTTTATGAGATTCTCAAATGAGTTTACCAACGCAACAGGGCGCTCGGCTCAGCCGCGGGTGACATTTTGATGGAGAAGCTGGAACATTGTAAAAATCAACACAGAACCTGTTAAATCTCCCAACAGCTGCTAAAGCCACAGCTGCCCAAATGTCAGCGGAGGAAGGACTCATCCCTGACAGGGATGCTCTGCTGGCTGGCGAGCCACTAAATAACCAGGGCTGATAATGCAGGGAAAGAGGTTTTAAAGGTGGGGCAACACCTTAGGTCCCTCTCCATCATTGCTAATTACTGCATGCACCCACACTGCCCTCCACCAGCAGCTCCAAGGGAAGGACGTGCTGCAGCCCTCATGCCTTGGGGTGAAAGAAGTCTTGGGGACATCTTTGGGGTGAAGAACAGCAGGATGGGGACAAAAGGACAGCCAGAACCTCAGAGCTGGGGGGAGAAGCAGGAGGATTTTGCATCAGCCCCAGGGTAACCAGAAACATGAGACAAGTGCAGAGGGTGCTGGGTGGACCCAGGTGGCAAGGGATGGGTAGAAAGGCCACTGTCCTGCCTGGCCTCATGGTGGCTGATGGTGGCAGGGAGGTTTGGGGGTGGCAGGGGAAAGGATGGGAGCGGGGAGCTGTAGGGATCAGCCAGGTATGATGCAGTGCCTGGCTGAGCCGTGGTGTCCGTTCAAATCCTGGTGCCTTTACACCACCCAGGGAGGAGGTTTTCTCCAAAAGCCACCAGATACTTGGGCAACCAGCTCTTGCTCCATGTTTGCCCCTGTGAATGGCATCGCAGTGAACAAAGAAGCTGGTTTGTGCTTCTGGGCATGTGGAGGCACCATCCCCCCCAGCTTCTGCTCCTCAGCAAAACCTTCACGGCTCCTCTCGATGCTGATGAGCCCTTTTGTAGCCAGCAGCTCACTCCTCTACCTCTGGGCTGGGATAATAGCACAGCCTGAGCCAGCAGCTGCTCCAAATGTCACCTCTTTGGAGAGGAGGACGGGGGGTGGCCGCCGTGCTGCAGCTCATCAGTGCTCTTGTCTGGAAGGAGCTGTGAGAGGAGGAATTAGTCCTGAAAGCTCAGCTGGTACCTTTGATTTTGGGGCCCTGGAGCATCTGCCACCTCCTGCACTGATGGCTCCTGAGCACATCTCCTCCCCAGAGAGCTGCTACAGCCACAGCCAGCCTGCTCATGAAGCCCAAACACTCTCATCACTCCTCCCTGGAGGGTTTTGCACTCAGACATGCTCCTCTCGTTCATGTCCAGGCTGTGGCCACCAGTGGTCCTCCCCCACTTCCCCCTCCTAATCCTCCCCCAGGCAAGAACAAGAGAGAGGAACATGAATGACATGTGTTGTATCTTGCACCTGGTCTGATGCTCAGAGACACTGAGACTCCAGAGCAAGGGTGCGAGCAGAGCCTGGTTAGATGAGGTGTCCAGAGATGACTCAGATCTGAGGGAGGACACTGAAGGATGCACATTATGGGTCTCCATCCAAGCATTCTCACTGCAATGACCCATAAATGCACTGTTTGCTCCACCATGGCCTCTGCTCTCACTGGGGGGATGCTCCCGAGGAGAAGTTGACCCGAATGCTGCAGCACAACAGGTCCAAGCAGGGAATGTGTCACTGGAACACAAAGTCACGTGAGACTGGCCAGAACCCAGCTCCTCAAAGGGACAGAGAGACAGCACATGGGATGTGCCCTGTGCTGGACCACCCCGTGAAGCAGAGGGTCTCACTTCCCAATAGCAGGAGCATCCTTTCCATTAGCCCTCATCCCTCTGGATTTGGACTGGGTGGGACAAAAGGCAGAGACACAACTCCATCCACTGATCCCTTTTGGAAAATTCCAGTGCCAGACCTCTCCCAACCCCCTTCTCTCCTGCTGGAGATTTATCACAGACCCTGAGCAACAAACTTGCACCAACGCCCTCCTTCAACGCAAATTATTCCAAGTTGTCTTCTAGACCTAGAGCTTCCCCCAGCTCACAAGTTAATCTGTGCAATTCAAAGCCCTAAGGACAGGAATGATTAAAGCCAGGCTGGGAACGGGCCCTCAGAAGTCACAGCTCTGCAGTCAGCTTGGGTCACACCTCCCTCATCCCCAAGGAAAAAACCAGCATCATCACATCACTGAAGAGTCAACAGCTCCAAGAGCGTTGAGAATTGCTTCCACTTTGCTTCATCATCACTTCTCCCCACCAAAAGCACACTGAGCACACCCCCTGGCTGGAGAAAAAGCCTCTTCTCCTTGGCTTTCCTCTGGGGGAGGAACCTGACGTGGCAGCAGGAGACCGCAGCTGCTCGGATGGAGAGCGGTTGTGTTCCCACTCAGAGGAGGTCGTGGGGAACCCTCACCACCGAGAGCTTCTATTGCTGGATGGATGGAGCGTGTTTGGCTCAGCGAAGTACAAACCTTCTGGCTCTTCACAGACCAGCTCAGGCCCCAAAAGCCCCATGGGAGCACAGAAATTGTCTCATTTCCCCAGCACCGGTGGGACCCAAGGACACAGGGTGCTGGGATGGTGCCACCGTCCCTTCTCTGTTCCTCATGAGCTGCTAAATCCATGCGAAGAAGCAACATCACATGCACCACGCAGCCAGGGGGGAAAACTGAGCCAGCTACGGATGATGAAGCTTATTTGAAATCCAGACGAGCATCCAAAGACAACCCAGTGACAGCCAGAGATCAAACCCACATCCCTCACGCTTTGGCTCTCATCAAAAGCTCTCCAGGCTCTGCTAAAGGCAATTAATGAGATTCCCCTTCCCAGAACACACCGGCACCTTTCGGTGTTTTCCAAGAAGAGGGAAGGCAAAAAAAGAAATAAAAAAAGAAAATATATAGTCACAAAGCAGCATTGCTTTCACCCCAATTACTCTAAAAGGCGATTAGGAAGGATAATCCTCTGAAAAATTAAGCGTGGGATTTTCATTAAACCTGTTCTCAGCTCGAGGGTCCCCGTGGGTGCGATGCATCCCCTCAGCCACATCCCCCCTGCCCAGCCCACACCATCCCGGCCACTCCTGAGATTTGTCACTTTTTCTCCCATTTAAAACAGAAACTGGATAAAGCACCAGTTAAACAAATCAAGCAAGCCGTGGTTTGTCTGGGGTTGGGCTGGGGTTTGCCAAGGTCACTACCCCAGGCTGCTGGAAACGAAGAGCAACAAAGCTCAGCAGCCGTCTCCATTCCAGGCCTTTGAAAATCCCAGCCTTTCATCCAGGTTGGAGCTGAGAGCAGAGGAACACCAAGGGATGGTTTCACCCTTTGCTGTCATGCTGCCAGCTCAATCGGGGCCACACACACTGCCAGGGCTCAGCCAGAGCTCCACGGCTGGCAGGGAGAGGTTTGCAAACCCAAACCCCAGGCCTACAAGAGCTCAACCACCATCACTGGAGACCATCACCCACCCAGAAAGGCTCAGGCAAGAGCCAACCTGCCTTTGCAGATCCCATCACCACGCGACAGGACAGACCACAAGCCCTGCTGGAACACCACGCTGACTTTCCCAAACCTGATTTTCCTGCCCCATCTCCCACCCTCCGGTGCCGGCCACAGCCGGAGCAGGACATCCATCACCATTTCCCATCAGGACTGCAGGAGAGGACACAGTGGAGAGGGGGAGGGAAGGGAAAAGGAAGGGCGCAGTAATCAGGTGCAGCTTTGGCACCCGTGGTCCCATCTCCGCTTCCCATTTGTCATGGCAGGAATAATAAGGAAGCGAAGCCGGCTGGAACCATCCAGCCTCTGCCTACAACCACGCACCACCGGCAGCAGCTTTATTGCTGCCAGTTCAAAGGCAAAGCAGCACGGCCTCTGCTGTCCTCAAGATACATCAGATAAACACCCGGGGGGGACAGACTGCCGTGAGCCTCCACCCTACAGCACGGATCCCACCCATGGAGAGGGATCCCACCAGGATGGGGGAGGTTAATTACTGTGATCAAAAACATCCAGAGGGGAAAGGAAAAGTTAGAGCAGATATTACCAATTAACCCAGAAATCTAAACATCACAATTGCTGCAATTAATAGGATCCTACACTTGCGCTAATTACCGGGCTGTGCCGGGAGGGAGGGAGGGAGAGGGCGGCTGCGGAGCCCCCGGAGCGGCAGATCCCAGCCCCGACTGGGGATGCTCGGGGGGGTCCATCTAGAGTGGTGCCAAAAGGGGGAGTGGAGAGCTCGGGAAAGGGGGGGTCTCCTGCCTCCAAAGCTACGCCGGGGTGCTCAGGGTCTTGCACAAAGCTCATTAAACCTCCAGTATGCCGAAAGTGCTCCCGGTGGCATTGCCGTGTCCCCGGAGCAGTGGGGGTCGTGCTGGGCAGCGGCACCACAACCACACGGGCTTTACACCGGGAGAGGAGCTGATCCTGTACAACTCTGCCCGGTGATGGGATCCCAGGCAGGGCTGGGATCTGCTGCCGCGGTGGCTCCGCAGCCGCCCTCTCCCTCCCTCCCTCCCGGCACAGCCCGGTAATTAGCGCAAGTGTAGGATCCTATTAATTGCAGCAATTGTGATGTTTAGATTTCTGGTGGGCTGCAAACCACACCACAACCGTGCCAAGGGTGTCACCGGGAGGGTCCCAGGGGAAGCACCTCCGCTCCCTGCCTCCAGTGGCCAGTGCTGGAGAAGTCACCCCATCTCCTCGGTTTTGGAAGTGCAGAAACATTAAGTGAGGATAAAACAAAACCCCAACGTCTTTTCCTTCCTGCCCTGCGAGCTCAGCTCAGGCACAGCCCCACCGCATCCCCCTGGGAAAGCAAAGCCCCTCTCCTCCCACCAGCAGGTTTAAGCAGGATCATAGAATCATTATGGTTGGAAGGGACCTCCAGGGTCATCAAGTCCAACCTTTATCCCATCATATTCCTGACCATTAGACCATCAGACCATGGCCTCAAGTGCCTCATCAACCCGTTTTTTGAACACCCCCAGGGACGGTGACTCCACCCCCTCCCTGGGCAGCCCATTCCAGTGCCCAACCACCCTTCCAGTAAAGAACTTCTTCCTAATATCCAACCTAAACTTCCCCTGGTGGAACTTGAGGCCATTTCCTCTCATCCTGTCATTAGCAATTTGGGAGAAGAGACCAACCCCCTTTTTTATAACATTTTAGCTCATTTGGAAGGGGTTCCTCCGCACGCTCCCACCAACAGCCGCTCTGCTCTTCAAGTCACCTGTTGGTCCTCACAGCCAGCATGGAAACTCAGGCACCGAGGGCACGGCCACGCAATATAATGGATGCGATGTCAAGAAAAATTAAATCAATGTCAGGCTAAAATTCCAGGGGGGAACACACTCTCATGATTCATAATGCCAACCAATTATCCCTGTGACAGGCTGAGCGGCAGTGCTTTATCATGTCTGGCTGCCTGCAAAGGGAGTTGTGCAAATCGGCTCATAAAAAGATCCTTTAACAAACTTGGCGGACGCTGTAATGATCACCAGCACACACTTCATTTTTCAGCACTAAATGATAAAAAAAGAAACCCCGGCACTCGGCGTGTGCCAGGGCTGATGTATTCCCAAGGAAAAGCAGCTCTGCCGGGTGCCCCACCCACCCTGGTGCTCCAGGTCTCTCCTTCACCCCACTCCCCAGCATGGACAGGGCTCAGCCACCCATCCTCAAAACTACAAATCTTCCCATTTTCCCCAGGTGACAGCTTCAGCACTGCTTGCTTTGGGCACCGGGACCTAAAACTGAGGTTACATTTCCATCAGAAAGACCAAGTCATTCAATATCTCCACCAGGTACCAAACACTGCCCTTGGTGACCCCCAGCATCACATCAGCCTCGGACCTGCCACAGCAGTGAGCCAAGCAGTGCTGACAGAGTCTATCGAGGCCAAATGGATATTATTATATTATATTATATTATTTATTTTGTTTATACATAATATTTTCCCCCATGCTCCATCAGGCAGTGGAGCAGGGCGAGCTGGGAGGGCAGTGGCAGGGGACTCCAGCCTAATGGGAAGCCACTCCAATGCCAAAATTTGCCAGACAAAAATGTCAGCGTTATTTAAAACCCCTGGCACCACAAACACNTATTTTGTAGGACCTACAAAATGTTTCATGCTGAAGAGCAGAGAGGAAGGGCAGCCCCACCTCTGCCAGCCCGGGTGGAGGCATCCACACAAGCAATGGCTCCATGAAGGGAGGTGGATCAGCAAACCCCCAGCCCCTGTGCCCGTGCTGCCCCTGCCCAGCAGACGGGAAAGCAGCGGTGAGAAGCAGCGGCAATTTTCTGGCTCAGGAAAAGGGTGTTTGGACCAAGAGGGCAGAAGACAAATTCCACCTATTAAACCACCCTGGCCACCGGGACTCAGACTCTCCCCAGCTGCTCTTTCCTAAATAGCACTTTTTTCCCCCGTTAAAAACCAGGGGTGTGCTCAAGCCCTCCCTCAGCCAGGGCAGGGACCAGCGGGCACCCGGGCTCTGCCAGGTGCCCTGCCCAGCCAGGGTGAGCTGGAGCTGGCTGGACCTTCTCCTGGCCCTTGCTTGTGTTCTATGGACCTTTTCCAAGTGAGCAGGTCAAATATTTGCATCCTGGAGATACAAAAGAAAAACTGAGCCACCCCCAGCCGGGTCCCCGAGGATGATGTTTCCATTCCTGCTTATAAAATCTAATTCCTGGCTGGTCCAGGGTCATTTTGTAGAGGTGGTTAGTCAGCTTTTATAGCCGTAGGTCTCCAGCACCCTGCAGGGATGGGATGGTTGATGAAGCGGGCAGCAGCTGCTCCTGCTCCACCTGCAACAGCACCAGGGAGGCAGCGCCAAGTCACTGGATCAGTGCCCATCACTGCCTGACACACGGACACCCCCTGGCCCCCACACAAAGGGAATTTTTGCCTGTTTGTTCCCAGCCAGTGTCAAAACACAGCCTGCTGGAGCAGAAGCAGAGCCCAGATGGCAACAGGCTGCCCTTCCCACCGCTGCTCCATGGTGCCAGGAGCATCCCTCCTGCCCCGCACTCGCAGGGTGACTTCCATCCAGGTCATCCCTCTATGAGAAGCAAAAGCAGGGGCAAAGTAGCTGTGCTCAGCAAGCCCCACTCCACACCAGGACAGGCACCCACAGGGCAGAAGCCAGTTGTCTCATCAGGTTTTGGCACCTTTTGGCCACCCACAGACCTTCCAAGGCACTCCCATCATCATCACCTCGGAGGGATGGACCTGGGTCTCCTCCCCATCACACATCCCCCTGTCCCAGGAGCCTCAAGGGTCACCCGCAGCACCCCTAATGCAGCACGGCTGGGCAGCGAAGGAGCCCCCATTGATGCCATCCCACTGCCACCTGATACAGCATCCAAAATCAACTCCCCCTCCTTCCCTGTGCGTGATCAAGCTCCGTCCCCAAAGTGCCCGTGCGTGCACGTGTGCCCCCCCAGCGTGCTCCCCAGGCAGCGGCGCACTCTTTGTGCTTCAAATAACGCATTTTAAAAAATCTCTCGGAATTTAGCAACAATTGCCATGGATACCAATCACCGAAATCCCTCCGTTACCATGGTAACACCTTCCCCATCCTGCCTATTTATCCTGGAACTGACACGCCATTTATCGCGAGCGATAGGAAGAGAATTTGAAAGCGACCTTCCCTAAGTGCACGGAAGCATAAAAATCCTCGGCGGGGAAATAACTATTAATAGAGATAAACCCACCCCGGCGCGGATCAGCCCCGGCCCGACGGCGCGTCCTGTGCCCGCGCATCCCTGCTGGACGCCGAGGAGAACGCAGCCTCCAGCGAGAGGGACGGCAGGCAGGGGCTGTCATGGCAAAACCAAACACACACGCTGGGTTCTGGCGTGTTTAACACACAAATAATTAACAGCAGAACCCGCAAGAGCAAGACTCTGTGCCATAAAGGGCACAGGGATGCTTTGGCTTGCAACCTCCTCGGGCACCTGTGGAGGATGCTCGGGGCTCACACCAAGCCCTGGCCAGGTCTGATGGCACCAGGCTGCAAAATTACCTCCTTGCTCCAGCAAAGGGGCTTCCAGGGGAGCAGAGTCAGCGATCGAGGCAGGTGAACCATATCTAAACATCTCATGCTTGGTGCTTATGGCAGCCGCCAGGGCAATATTGGAGGGACGGAGATCTCCATGGTGGTTGTTGCACAAGACACCTGACAAGTCAGCACAGTCTGTTATTCCCCGCATCCCCAAGGGTCAAACTCAGCAGAGCCAGAGAATTGTTCAACCCAACCCACGGCCCCAGAGCACAGAGGAGCTGAATGTGTTAAGCACAAAGGGTCTCCTGCAGCTGAGCTTCCAGCACTCACACGCCAGAGCCTCGGGGCTCTTCCGCACCAGCAATCAGCCGGTTTGTGGCACAGACTGGAACAAAGCCTCAGACAGAATCACAGAATCACAGAATCCTAGGGGTTGGAAGGGACCTCGAGAGATCATCCAGCCCAACCCCCCTGCCAGAGCCTCTCCCCGGTGCTTCTGATCCCACGCCAGAGCACCAGGGGTGCTGCGTGTCAGAAACAGCCTAAGAAAGAGGAGCAAGTCTTGCAGAAGGAAGCCCACCACCACCACAGTCCTTTGTCCCACAGCTTTCATGAAATAGGGGGCAAAGAAAAGTCTCCAAGCCCCTGGGAGGGAGATTGCTCCCAACATCAGTCCCCCTGTGACTCTCCTGTCCTACAGCTTCAGGCACGGGGATGCCAACCAGGAGGAAGGACAGCAAACATGAGGCAAGCCCAGGTAGTGGGCAAGGACAGGGCTTCATCCTCCATTCCATTTCCCAAGCTGTGTTACCATTGAGACTGTGTGTACCTCATCCCAAAGAGCTTTGTGCATGAAGGGCAAGATGGGGAGTGGGACCCCAACCACCCCCTCGGGTCATAGGTAACCACCCTGAGCGGACACTTCAGGATGACACCACCACACTGGCTCCATCCTCTGCTTCTCTCCAGTGCCAGGCACTGAGTGCTTAGGAGAGCAGGTTCTTTATATTTGTCGTGCCTCCAATAAAAGTATCATGATCCAGCCTGAGTCCATCCAGTGACCTGTGCCTAGGAAGAGCAACTCCAGTAACAAAGCCCACTGCTTTTCCATGCTATGCAGAAATGCACCTCTGTGATGGAGGCCACCACTTTTGATGGACTCGACTGAATTTTAGGAGCAGATTGTCCAGGCACTGATATCACCATGCAGATCTGGACCTGGGAAATGGACCACAGCTAATAGAAATTCAGCACAGCCACTGCCCATTTGTGAGATTATGAGCTGCTATGAATCAAAAGGTTAACTCTCCGACAGATCCTTGTGGGAGAACCTTTGGAGATTGATTTTGAATGTTGCACAGTGTTTAGTCAAATCTCTTTATTAGGGGACAACAGTGGTCTCTGTATCATGGTGAGAAGGCTGCAGGCTGCCCACGGGTTCGTGCAGGACACCTGCAGGGACAGCAGCACCGCAGCTCCCGGAGCTCATGAGGAATGTGAATTGACTGCAATGTGCAGGAAGGCTGTTAATTACAATAACACCAGGCACTGCAAACATCTGTGAGGAGCAGGGGGACTGCAGGAGGCTGGAGATCACACCGAGTGCTGCAGTCGAGGTGGGCGGACACAGAAACCCCCGTCGGGGCAAAGGGTGGCAAAGCACGGAGCTGGCGGGGCTGAGAAGTCCTGGGGAGGTTTGCTGTGAGCACAAAAGCCCATGCAAAGAACACCCCAATTAAAGCAGCTTTCTGCTGTGCTAAATTAGGACAGTGCTACCAGTATGATCAGCTGCTGCCAAAGGATGCCAGAAGCATGGGGAAAGCAGCGGGAGGAGGTGCCCACGGGCAGGTCTGTACCCAAAGCACAGGCTCCCAGGAGACACCATCTCCCCAGACATGGCCAGACCAAAGCCAGGACTGCTGCAGTCAGGCAGGCACTGAGGTCAGGTTTATCTGAAACACTGAGCACAATCAATCTTCACTACAGCCAGACCTCGACCTGCTCTGCACACACAGAGTCCAGCCACCAGCAAGGACAGGGCCATTCCCTGCCTTCCAAAGGACACTCAGCCCCTCCACAAACAGGAAACCTTAAACACAGAAGATGAAGTGAGACAAAGAGGTTTGAAAAAGCCACCCTTTACCTACTACACACTCTCCCATTTCTTACACAGCACTTTCTAGCCCTTTAGCTGCCATTCGTGGTTGTAGATGCACATGGGACTTTCACAGAGGTATAAAATTAAAGATTGTGGCCAGAGAAAAAAAATAATAAATCATAAACTAAGCTCAGACACAGGACTGCTAAATAAAAAGACCAGAAGGAATCACAGCATCTTCCAGCCTGAATTTTAGCACAAGAGAGACCAGGGAGTTCCTCCCCCTCCCATTTCACACCCAATGACACAAATAAGGAAACTGAGAAATGCACCAGCACAAGAACCCAAAATCCTTCCTCCATTAGGAGCAAACGTGCACATAGGCAAGGAACAGCACGAGTTGTCAGGATAAAGCACACTAAAAAGGCAGCAGCCCCTCGGACACTTGCAGGCATTCACTGGGAGAGCTGGGTTGGTTTTTTTCAAACCAAACGTTTTGATCTATGAATTGTTATGCTGAGTCTTACTCCGTGGGGAAAACAGGCAGCAATCAGCATGTTAAGAATCCTTTGAAGGTATCTTTCCTAACCATTACAAAAGAAAAAGGGGTGGGGGGGGTGGGGGTGGGGAATACACAGGGAGACATTTGAGCCTCAGCTCCCAGCTCAAGGCAAAGGAAAGCTTCAGAGGTTTGAAGGACAAGCACCACGCCATGGGCTCAAAGGGCATCCCAAGCGAAGGGACCCGCACGTGAAGGCTTACAAAGCACAACCAGGTGCAACACACAGGGACGTGAGAATCACTACCCTGAAAACAGAACCTGATCTGCATCAGCTCTGCCAAGAGATGCGCGGAAAAAACACTTTTCTTTGGAAACAGCAAATAGGGGGATTGAAGGACACCTTCATTTTTCCTGACCTTGTCATCTCTCCTTGTTACGGGACCAGAAGAGTGGCACAACGGACACATCTTGCCATGCAACATGGTGCAGAATTCATCAAACCTCAACACCAACCACACTGGAGTTGTACTGAAGTCAGCCAAAGTTTCAAGGTTTTATCGAGATAACAAACTTGTCCTTGGACAAAATCCAATCACCCAGGTTTGTGTAAACACCGAGCATGCTGTGAGAATAAATTCTATTCCTACTTACCTACACGGGGCAAGCAAAAAGGCAGCACGGCCACCTGGAAGGAAGCAGGAGGTGCTGCAAGTGTCACCACATCACCATTGCTCTCAGTCTTTGTCAAAGTTCTCAGGTTGGACCAGCCCCCCTCCCCCCCTGGTGCTGACAGATTAGAAAACCATTGCTACAGGCAGAGATGGATGCAAACTGCTAAGAAGCATTCATAAAAAAAAAATGAAAGTCTTCCTCTGCGGGATAATCGCCTTAAAACCACGCTGCTCCACATAGCTCTGCCCTCATTCCAATGCAGCTTGTACAGAATCTGCAGAGGGCTCAACCACGGGGCTTTGCCTCCTTCCTGGCATTTCAGTAGATTATCTCTATGCTTTGCCATTGCCTTGAGATTAAGCTTGTTTTACTACAAATTCAGCTGATATTTGCTCTGGCGCTGCTCACGTTGTCTGTGTTACAACAGATTATTTATTCCCTAAAACAAGTTGCAGGGTGGCTCAGCTACGTTTTTACCCCTCAGCCCCAAAAGCAGGATCAAGGGGAGAGCAAATGCTTAGTGGAACCTTTCCTTGAATTACATTTCCCTTGAATTTCAAACCTGTCCTACGTTAGTGGAGCTACTTGGGCTGTCGAGTTCCTGGGAATCAGTAACAGCAGTGACGTGCCCAGTGGGAACATTCCCAAGGGCTGCAAGAAAGCAAAAGCAGTATTAGTGGACCTAAAATTAGACTGATACGCAGCACTTCGGGGCACGTGTACACTCTTCTGCTCCAGCCCAGAGAGCAGGTAGGGCATTACATTTTGGGAAGTGTCTAGCTCCGAGTGCTACAGTCAGAAATGCTGATAGCTTCTGAAGTGTGGCAGCAGCAGCTGGCAGAAAGGAGCCTGGGGTGTAACACAGCTCCTGTTCAAAGCACCAGTCCCTCTTTTGAGTCACTGCATGGTGCTGGCATAAAAGGATCTCAGGAAACAGCAGAGCCCCGAAGACAAATGGTGCAAGAGACAAAAGATCTGTAAGGAAGGAACAGCGGGAGTGAGAGCAACAGCTTCTTGCTCCCTCACCCCAGAAGAGCTGGTTGCAGCTAAGTGTGACACGGACAGAGAAAGGACAGGATCGTTCTTCCTTCTCCCAATTAAAAGTGATTGATTTTGCACTAATACTCAGCAAAGAGAGGCCAACCCTCACCCCAGTTTTGAGGCAGCTCCTCACCGAGTTAAAAAATCAGGAAAGAAACAATGAGAGTAAATTACCTGGGGGTGAAGCAGAAAGGGAAAGCAGGAGGAGAACAAATGCTGACCTGACCACTGCAGGAGCACAAGCAGAAGATTCCCAGGACAAGAAGCAGAGGGCAAACTGCAGAGACAGTACCTGGGCAGCACAGAGAACCTCCCACAGGGCAGCCAGCTGGCAGCGGATGGTCGGAACACAAGGATAAAAGCTCGTATACATCATATTTAACAGGAGTTTTGCTCCAGTGGCTCTCAGGAAGGACAGCTGCTCTCTTCAGCAGCATCTCATCCCGCGGGAGGTTCAACAGGACAACTCGGAAACGCTGCGATCCAGGCTTGAGGATTAGTGCCTGTGCAACACCATGCTCTCTGACTGCAAGCTGGAGAACAGAGTAACTGAGAAACCATCTTAAGAAAGTGATTTTTATTTTTATTTTTTTTATTTTCTTTTTTTCATCCCTTTTTTTTGGAAGTCCCGATGTTTACAGATAAGCTTTTATTTCTGATGCTATAGCTTCACAGCAATAAAAATAACAAGGCAGCTAGCAGAGAGGCTGAACTAAGACCCATAAATACCAGCACAGAAAACAATGGACAACCACCAATATTTCTATACATGAACTATTATTTTAATGTCACATTTTGACAATTGTAAATGGTCTACAGAACGTATGTGGGCAAAAGGCAATAAGTGAGTCTTTTGAAACACTAGATGTATAATAAACAGCGCATTATCAACATTTACATGATTCACATCAAATTGATGACATCCTAAATGTATTCCTTTTAAAGGATAGAGATTTTTCAATAAAATATTACATTTCATTTAATACTCTGGTACATTACTTCATACATTGCAGGAAAAAAATAAATGCAAGGTCTACTCCACCTAATAAGAGGATCCTTTTTCATTAGTCTTTAGTACTGTAATAATAAAAAAATCACAACAATGTCATAAATAAACAGGCTTGAAATTATTAATTACGTTTCACTATCTAAAAGGGAGAAATTAAAAATTAATTTGAAATAATGAAGTTAGGGGTAGAAAAACAAAACCTGACAACACATCCTAGTACCAGCTGTGATTTTTCCCATCCCTACAACAAAAAAGGAAACAGTTTTAACAACTTCGTTAGCCACATTCCTAGTTAATCACGTTTCAAACACGTATCTTAAGAGGAAAAAGTAAAGTTTGGTCAGGATTATTAGGAGAACCAATCAGTCCTAACAACAGTTAGCTGAAATTAAAGTGTACGCTCTAAAACATTCAGCAAATGAAGTCTGCAGCAAATTCACGCTGGCATAAATTATTGTGCCTTAGGAGTTGGGTTAAAGTTTCCCTTGTGGTATAAAGTCTTCTACGACAGAACACTTCAGAACTGCATCCCTTTTCCATTCCATTGATACAGCAAAAGCTTGTACATCACTGCTTAAAACTGATTCTCTAAAAAGTCACCAGAAATACATGAAACCCACATTCACTTATCTCCCCTGAACCAGATTACATTTCTCTTTCTTGCTTCATCTGTCATAAACCCTAGCCATTATTTAAAATGATTTTTAAAATGCTTTAAGAACCACCCCTCTCTTGCTGGTGCACGAAAGGCAGACAGATTTTATTTGCCAGGTCTCCCCTCAGGTATTCAGCAGGGCCCAACACTCCAGTTAAGAGAGGAGAATTTATTCACAATCTTTCCGATTCTGTTCCCCCCTCATTGACATTCTCCCACCTTATGCTCCCCAGGATTAATACACATTCTGCAGTAAGAATTCCCTGGTTTCAAGAAAAAAAAAACACAATTAAAAACTTCCTACAGCGGCAGGTTCTAAACAGCTAAAATGAGGTCATAGGAGGCAGCTTTACATTGGCCACGTAACTGACTGCTGCTTGTACAGGTCAATCTTTTAAGACACATCACATTAACTGAGTTCATCACAGAGTTCAGACTCATCCAGGATCCTCCTCTTGATTGTTTCTCTTGAGTTTTCAGATTGGTGCAGAACGGCTCCAAACCCGAGCACGCGTCCCACCTTGCTATCAGGTACAAAGCACAGAATTTGTCCAACTCCGCACAAAGTTTCAGACAAATATTTAATTGCTGTCAATTGCTTTATACAAATACCAGCACTCCCTGTTCAGCAGGATGAAGCTGTGGATAGGCAGAGGAGAGGAAGCAGGTGATGGAGAACAGGTTTCTCGCTACCAAACGAACAGATTTCTCTCTCATCACGACTACAAGTTTTAGCTCCAGAAAGGGCACAGGCATTTATGACTAGAGTATAAGGCTATGACAACAAAATCTGTATTATGGTATGCTGGTGACAGGAGTTCCAAAACCAACCCAAAGCCTCAAAAGACAAAAAGAACAACAGGCAAATTAACAGAATTCTGCTTAACATTAAAGAAGCACCTTCATTCAGTTCAAACAAAGTGTTCAAATATTTGATTTTGCCAAGCACTCTCAGGGAAAGGTAATGTAATCTCCCACTCAACCTTTCACAAAGCTGCATTAATTACATTCCAGGCTTCAGCATCATTTCACTGGTAAGGCCAATAACGCGACTCCACTGGCTCTGCACCCTTGGATACAGCAATGTAAGGCAGCACTCTCCATCTGCCCCTGCTGCATGAAAATGGCAAGAATTCCCTAACACTACTCAAGTCACGGAACCTCCCCAGGACACGGGGAAAGGCGTTGGGAAGACACCACTGGTACCCACTCCCAAGGACCAGTTCTGCCATCGATGCACACACGCAGTTGCCAACGGCTTCAAGGGGAGCTGCTGGTCCAGATAATTGGCCAGAGCAAACAAGAATCCCAATTAACTGGCAGCTTAACAGCAGTTCTTTCTTCTAGGGTCTCTAGAAGAGGACTTTGTCCCACTGACAACAATCAGAAGTGGTTTCAGATGAATGTGACTTTTTAATCTAATAGGGGCAGCAAACCCAATGCAGCTCTGAAAGGCACTTCAGGTAGAACTGGAACAAACTCCTGCCTGATGGAACAAACTGGAACAAGCCGCTGGCCTTGCTGCCCTTCTAAACTAAGGCAATTTTAGTGGGTAGCTCACTTCCATGCACTGCTTTCCCCACACACCTTTCATTTAGCCACTCACACCAGCGTAAGGCCTTACTAAAAAACCAGAAGGCTCAACAGCTTCCACCTCCCCAGCAGAAGGGGAAGGGGGTTACCTTATACTAAGGTAACAGCCTGCACAGTGGGTTAACTTGTCTCACTTGTTTAATATGTGGTCAAGGTGTCATCACACAACTTACTTTAAAATACCTTAACTCTACAAGTTAGATCTCTTGCTGAATAGATGAACACAGACAAATGGACACAGACAGTGTCCTCACAAACCCCCCAGGCCACCGTGTCTTTTGAGATACAGTAAATTTCTATTTTGGGTAGAGATCACGTAGAAGAAATTTTATTTGATGTAAAGGCTACCTTGCATGATTGTTCAAAAATAGCCCATCCAGCCACTCAGCTAAGTCGTAATCAAAGCCATTGGTAATCACAAAAAGCACCTTCATATCAATAACTGCTCACCCTGTGACACTCAGTCTGAGTTTGAAATGTGTTAGGACTAATTTTATCATGTAGCTGATTCTATTCACGCTGGTGATCCACTGTTTTCAAACAATCAAGTATTGTTCCCATCAATATTTTACATTAGTGTAACGGATTTATCCATACCACTGCTCTCCCACCACCCACCACCCCCCACAAAAAAAAGAAACAACATCCCACAACTGCTCAAATAAGGAAAAAACCCAACTAATAGCCATACTGTGAAACAAAAATACTATTTAAAAAACAAATGGACGACAGTCCAACAGTCTGCTGGATTCAAAACTGACTCTACAAAGTAGTTGTCTACATTGTAGAAAGGATTTCCTTTTATTTGGAAAATGAGCAATTGTAACTCAAGTACTGGAGAGAAGAGATATAAACAATCTTCAGGTGGTCTTAAGTTTTGCCTACTGTTGAAGGATTAAAACCGTAAATAAAAAGGTACCAAGCCCTCAGAGTTCACTGTTCATGTGAAGCTTCTTCCATCTCTTTCTTGACCTTTTTAAAAACCATATTTATTTCTGGGAAAGGAAGGGAGAAGAAAATAAAATTATTTAGGGAAAAAAAACAGCAGTTATTTCTTATTCTGACATTATACAGAAGTGCCCAATTTTGACTCAGGAAAGCCTTAAACTCAACTAAAAGTCTCAAACCTTTTATAAACTGTGTGGTACTTTGGCAGCAGATGAGATATAGACTTGGAGAAGATCTCTGGACTAAATGGATGAAACATCCTTACCAAATGGAAAAGGGAAAATAAGATTTCTGAGGTCTTTGAAAACACAGGGGGAAAGGTGACAAAAGGCTTTAGATTGGAATCCAAAAGAAGTTAATGACTAAAGGCACCTTAAATTCAAAGATATTTCTCTGCTGCATTCACATTAACTGAAGTACCAGATACTGGTTATTAGCCAATAACCAATTATATACACACATATATATATATTCTTGTCTGATTGCAAGAACCAAATTATAACAGACATTTAAAACATAAAGAGAATCTGCGGATCTCTCTCCCAGCAAAAGCAAGGATTTAATTTTTACTAGTATGGCAATAATACTACACCAACTGCTCACAGCACATAGGGACAGCAGTAAGGTTGCTCATCAAATCTTTTATGAGGCTGAGCATGAGATTAAGTGTTCTCTGAACCTCTTTAGATGCACACAAATCCTTAGCGTTGACAAGGAACAAAGACCACTTATAAAAGACATAAAAGTTCAGGCTGTAGTTGCTACTCATCTTATGCAGAATTTCAGTCTCCTGAATAATAAAGACTTCCAACTTGTGTCACTGGTGAGTCAGGGCATGAGAACAAAGGCCAAACTACCAAGCTAATAATCCACATTGTTTTGAAAGGGTAGACCTAGGTGCAATTCAATCAAAATTAGCTTCTGGAATTCAAATGCCCTAAGTGGGCTGGATTACAGGCATTTCAGGCATTAGAAAGTCCCTCCTGTAGTTCTTGTCACAGTTCAGTTTTGTGTATGTTTCCTCCAAACCCCACAACTCCAGGCTGGATATGCACACTCACTCCTGAACACACCTACCTGCCTTTGCATGGAAGTCTCTGTACATCTTCTCATCTGAAACTTTTCTGCTGTTGCATCAGCCCCACATTTTCATATACTCTAGCACTATCTTCTCGCATTCTAAAATGAAACACAACATTTACAGTCCAAAGAATCTAGTTTGACAAAATCCCATTTGTACACACCAATGTAATTCAGTGACAGTTTATTTTGCTCAATTTGGTTTAGGAGCAAAACACGGGGCAACAGTTTAGGGCAGGTTCTGTGACAACTCATTCTCATCTGAGGTCCCTGTAGATTAGTTAGTACAGCTCAAAACGTACACACTAACAATAGAAGCAAACTTACTCTGGACACGTTGGGGTTGGGGTACAGGGTGGAAGAGGGCTCTGATCCCCACTTGTCTGGTCCGATAAAGAATATTTAATGTTTGTGTATTCGTGGCCTTTCCTCTTACTCTTCTGTGAAGCAAAACACAGCAAAAAGCCAGGTTTTGAATTACTAATAGAAAACAATCATTGAAGTAGTGCAGAAATTACATGTGTAACTAACCACATGTGTTTTTAGAAGAAAGGTTTGTCCATCAACAGAAGAGAGCTCAATTCTATAGATAACATGCACAACATGGCTAGGACCTGAAGCCTCACTTCTCCATTTTCCTTTCCACCCCCATCTCCAGCAGAACGTACCAACCTTGCGAACCAGCACTCGTCCTCAATCTTCATCATATTTGGCAGAAGAAACCAGACTTCACTCTTTAATAGACAGGACCAGCCAGTGGGCTTTCCCCTGACCTTATTTCCAGCTTGGAGATGTGACCAAATGAGTAACAACGTTGTTTGCAAGATCTCTAATAAAATAACATCTTAGCCCATTAGGTTTAATATAAAAAGAACCCAAGCTGTTATTTGTATTCTGCAGCATATGTTACAAGCTGCAGCCAATTGTGCTGGCATTCATCTAAAGATACTAAAGCTACACTAAGACAGAAAGGGGATGTGGCTTGCTTCATTATCCAGACAAACACTCACAACACATGCATACACTGAAGTCTATATATAAATTAAAGCCTCACTTCAAAATTTCAAAGGCTATTGGGTTTTGGGGGTTTTTTTTGGTGCTTTGTTTTCTTTTTTTAAATGCTTGAACAAGTACTGAATACCTGGCCTGAATCAATCTCACAACAGAGGGTGTCAGAGCCTCTGGGGAGATCTGGCTGCTGAGTTTCCATTAAGAACGATCTGTACAGCAATGTAGGTTGAAGTTTTTCCAAGATGGCCTTCAGAGATTGGCTCAAAACTTGCTTAACTTGTTCTGTTATTTTACTGAGCTTGTCCTCTTTCAGCCTCCTACCTACTCCTGACAAATCGCGTTCAAACAGACCAGCAGTTCAGATCAATTACCTGGAAGGTTAATGCTAAAATATATAAGATTTAAACAAAATGCAAAGGTTCAAACTCTGCTGCATTCTACAGTGCTATGGGTACAAACCCCTCACGTGCCAATAACATCCTGAAGCCCAAAACTAGGGCTTGATTTGCACCCCCCCGTACAATTTAAAAATACTCAGTCAGTTCTTCTATTATTTATGCTGGCTGAAACAGATAAAATAAGGCAAGAAAAAGTAGATATCTGGCTTCTCTTCCACTTCATTCACTTTAATTATCCTTCCTAATTCAGAATAACAGGAATGTGGTAAGAACTACTTGTTTAATAGATTTAAAGATATAAACATTTACATGGGGGAGGGGGGAAAAAACAAACCAAAACCACTAAAACAAATGCACTTTGCTTTTCTTCTGCAGAAGACAAACAATATGTAACACTACACTTAACCCTATGAAACCTTGAGGCTCTCAGCATTGCAATGCAAGAGGGAACGCTCCAGAGGAGGGAAACTCCTCCTGAATATAAACAAAAATCAGGCATATCTGTGTGAATGGATGCAGCTATTCACATATCCACTTCTCCAGCCCAGCTGGCTCAAGTCCTGCATGACAGCAGGTTAGCTAACACAGCTCCCTAATTTCTTATCAGAGCTGGCTTGTGCTCATCCAGACTGAACAGCAGACAGGGAGCGTGACCTCATCTTCTTTCCCATAAAGGTGCCCTAATTGACTTCACCAGGCTTTTTTCCAATTTCCACTGTTTGTAACTGCAACTAAAGGAAGCATAGAGAAGGTTCCAGAAGTTAAAGTTTCTCAAAACACAGCATTTCATTCCCAAACTATCTTTTTAGGGTGAAATTAAAGCATTCTGCATAGTGTTCTACTACTCAGCCAATTTTCTTCCTGCTCTATCAAAACATCCTTTGGAGCATTCCCAATTCACCATGTTTTTTTCAGGACATTAGTTCCTATAGCCACCACAAAGCTTTGCTTTTCTCTGAGAAGCTCTATATTGTTTTATTCCTACAGCTGTCACTAGCCCTAGCTATAGGTCAAGACCTCCCAAGGTAAAGCAATGTTCTATTTCCAGGTTCTTAAGCTTTTGTACCTGTGCCTTCTGAGCTAATAATGGAATAGAGGGTGAAAAACAACCAACTGAGCATCATCACTGGAGAAGAAATACACTGCTCTGCTCAGGATCAAAATGCTATTCCAAACCCATTACAACGATCAAGAGAGTTACAGATTTACTTTGTAAATGGCAGCAGCAGAAAGAGGAGGATATTCAGAAAGCTGAGGATACAAGGCGTGCATAATTACACACACACAGACATGAGGGAGCTCTGAGGCGAAGTGAGACAACAAAGCCAGGGGAAAAAGTACACCTGAGGGATTTCTTGTTCTTCACTTTGTGTCTAATCACCATCAGAGCACACAACAGCTGTCCTGGGGAGAGGAATAAAGCCTCCATCCTCTCTGCTGAACATCATGGAGGCAAATGGAAAATCAGCTCTGCCACACTCCGAAGCAGCCAGAAGCCACACGAGTGCCAAGCCTGAGCTGGCACACTCCATCTCTAACCAGGGGTTACATGTCCCACCTGGCACTGCGCTCACCACGCAGCCACCCACAACTGCCTCATCACTTGTGGGGGTTTATCTCCCCCCCCGAGCAGCAAGCCAGCTGCAGAAGGAAAGATACTGACATTCTGAAACAGAAAGATCAAAATCACAGATGACCAGAGGTTAGGGCAAAGAATGACAGCAACTGTGAGGAGAACGTCAGTTCCCTACAATTCTGTAGAATTTGAGTGCAATGAAGGACTTGAAAAAGAAGGAGTGAGGTGAAGGTCTTGTGGTTGTCACCAAATAATCCAAAACTCTTCTCATTTCACCAACCAAATCACTCCTGTAACTGCTTCTGGTTGGACACTGTACCTGTAAGAGGTACTAGTATTTGAATTTGATTACAAGTCCTTTACAAGTACAGTTAACAGGCTGGAAAGCTTTTTAGAGCTCAATAGAGCACGAGGTTCTGCATTAATTAATAGAGCCCTATTCTTTATTCCTCTTGTACAGAAAACTAAATAATATTATAATGGAATTTGAGATGTGAGCTGCAGGGACTGGGGGGCAGGATCCCAGACATGCAAGCATTTCCATGGAAGGTGAAGCAGCACTAGCTGCAGTCATATGGAGAAGCCTCTCAGACTGATGATTTTCTTCCTCTGCAAGTGGCCAAACACCATTTTTATTTTTGTTTTCTAATTCCACCTAATGCTTTAAGTAATTCTTAAGCATAATGAATTGAAATATAGACTAATTTCTCTTAACAAGGTTAAGAGGGTACAGACCCAGCCTTTCCCCGATGCAGCCAGCAGTCACGACTCCAAAGTCACAGAGAGCCAATGAGCAACCCTGCTCCCTGTTCAAATGAGAAGATGTTCCTGTGTAACATTTTATACTTGGGACAAACTTACCTGCTCCTCTTCGATCCTGCGCTGTAGCGTTTCAATGTAGTGCTGTACTGCCATGTAAATAAATCTGTACTGTGCTTCTGTCTGAACCATTCCTGACCGCTGCGATCTCACCATCTGAATGGTCTTTGGAACATCAATATCACAGTCCACACCTAAGGAAGAATCATCAATGTTAAGAACATGAAATCAGCTTTGTCTTTGGAGGAGAGATTGGGCTCATCTTCCAGCAGAACACAGAGCAGTTGAATGATCTTGCAATAAGCACAATTGCTAACAGAGGACTTGTCCTTGACTGCTGACACACGGATCTGTAGAACTGTAGCATGACAGGAAAAGCTCTCCTAGGGGAGAGCACTGCAGCACTTCACGCTGTTCCAAGACAACTTTAAATGCAACCGAGCTCAACACACATGCCGAGTTAGTGTTTATGGCAGTTCATACATAAATACATCACCATTCTCTGGAAACAGGTTACTCAAATTCAGCCTGCGTGAGTACACTGACAGCCACACACCCGTGAACGATTTTAAAAGAAAAATAAATAATGAAAATAGTAAGAAGAAAAACATAATTGGATTCCAGCTGAAAGTTTTCATTATGCTGAACTGGAGCAGCGTTTCAGCACTTTGATTCCAGCTAAGTCAAGAGGAACGAGCAAGTGCTGTCCATGCCAAACATGCACATCTACTTTGAAGAATCACTAGAATCCTCTGTTCTACCAACGCTCCTGATGTTTTACTGTGATGTAGCTGGCAACGTCCCACAGTAAAATAAAAGTAGGGGGGAACCTACCTTTTTCTCTGATTATGTCAATGAGAATATCAATGACAATGAATGTTCCCGTTCGCCCAATCCCAGCACTGTAAAAAGAGAAGGGGAGGGGTAAATTAATTGTTTTGCTCACCAAAACACTAGTCCAAGTAGGAGTCTAACATTAAGAGACATTAGGCTTCCAAATTATAGCCAGAGTGAAACCAAGCCATGCAGCCAAAAGTAAGTAGAGACCTAATCAACCTGACACAGAAGAGACGGAAGTCAGACCAGCACTTCTGTAGCCTCAGCACTTATTAATGTCCTTGAATCAGAAAAAATACCTACAAGATCAGATCTAACATTTCCTTGGCTTATAAAAAGTATCCCATCTATAAGGCAAGACTGAGGAGAGAGCGCTCACAGGAGGTGGGATGGGACACTAGAATTTCCATGATCCCACACCTGAGATGTATCTAGCCAAGACTGGTACCACCTTCTCATACAACATCAGGAATTCTTATTCCTACAGATATGCACACTCCTAAAGACAGTCTGCTTTGCAGGTAACAATTTGACATCTATCCAAAATATATCATTTTGCAAAACAGAAAGCAAAAACACCTTGACTGGGGAAACTCACCTTCTTTTGAAGTTTTCAGCTTCCCCCACAAGAAAAACAAACAAAAGCCAAAAAGGATCCACAGGCACAGAGAGGAGTAGGAAAGGCGTAGTGTATCACCATACCTGCAGTGGACCACAACCGGTCCTGCATCAGAAATGCTCTCCTGTTTATGGTGCACCTCCTCTAGAAAGTCTAGTACACCACCAGGGTCACTTGGGACTCCATGATCAGGCCAAGTTCTGAAGTGATACTGCCAGACTGTCCGCTCTGTGTTCCCCTGGAAGGAAGACACCCACCCATGAAAACAAAATCTTTCATATCAAAATCCAGCTGAAAGCATTTATGTGGCAAAGTTGAGTCAGATTGGAAGGTGGCACATCCAACCTGCTGCTCAGTATTCACAGCACCACAACTCCTTTAAAGGAGGGAACAAGCCAGAGTTCCTCCTGGCCTGACAAGTCCATCACACCACCTGCTTCCGAAATTCCCTCTTTCTCCTGCAGTTTTTTCCAACATTTCCATCCTCGCCTTTAGAGGCCATGGCAAAGTCCTGTCTGAGGGTGACCAACAGCAAGGGACCTTCATCTGTCGCACTCACCATTCATATCCAGCAGCACCTACCTTACACACTTCTTCCCACTCAGTGCCACCCCACAGACACACCAATCTAACACATCCTGCTTATTTGCTTCTTACACAAATCATTTTGCACCCTGATCCAAATTGTTCCTTAACAAGGAAGTGCTGTTTCCACACTAGATCACCATTTCCTTCCTCATCTTTTGTACTCCTTCCCTTAAGGGTTCTTCCTACATACTGGACCCACACACAACCATTTACTTCTAGTGCAACCATCCCCATGAAAGGCAGCACGTGCCTAGCTAGACTGAAGTGTGATTACTTAAAAGTATAATCCCTCTTTCCAGATTTCCTCAAAGCTCTGCAGCCATGCATCTTCTGCCAAGAAGTGCTTATGTATGAGCACCTTCTATTATCCCAAGGACAAAGAGAAAGATGTACGGAACTAAAGCTGGAGCTTCAAAGAAAGAGACAGGGCTCAATTTATTAATCTCTTAGTGCTTTTATTGATTGCAAAGAAACAGTCTATTTCTGCCATCTTTTTTTTTCTGTGATGTGCAACCTAAATTAAAAGGACAGTTGTTAACATACTTACTTGCCCAACTTTAGAAAGCTTCAGTTCTCTTAGTGTGTAATCGTGTGCTGCACTCTCCTTAACATTCCTGACACGCATCACACCGTACTCCTTCAGGGAATACTCATCAGGCCAGTATTTGACACACTTACTCTGCAGGATTTAAAAAGAAAAGAAGTAAGAAGAAAGGCCAGGCTGGTTTGCAAACTGGTTAACACACACATTTCTGAATACAAAGAGGACTTCTTTGTCCAGTTGGCCCAAAATCACTAGGGCCAACTGGACAGCCAGCTGACAAGGTAAAGTACATTGCAGGGGGACGTTTCTCTTCCCATAACCAACACTGGGGTGATTTCAGGCAATCTTTCCTTTTAGCAGGAAATCTTTTAGCAGATTTCAGCACACAAGTCAATATAACTCAGTGAGTTTAGTCCCTACTTGCATCCAAATATCATGACCTTTCCCAAGGCCACTTTGAGAGTCTGTTTTTACCTTTCCTCTTTCAACTTCTTTTGTTGTCATAACAATAACTCGAGAATTCTCCTGGAACACCATCCTCCAAAAATCATTCACTGTATTCTGTAGGCAACCTTGAGTAGCAATGTAGCTTTTTTTTGGCTTTGAGTTGTTGCACTTGGTTTCAAACTCAGGCTAGAGAGAAAAAACAGTTTAACAAATGGTGGCAAAAGGTTAAAAGACTAACTTGGATTTAGGCAGGAATGTTAAAAAGTGACAAGTATGGTATACTCACCATAATAATATTAGCATTGATATAGTCCGAGACAGGTTCATTTGGATCACCATCATGTAGAACAACTCTGGTGTGATCAACTGCAAGAGTACATATTTATGTTAAGTGCTTGCAGCCTACAGCTGTGAACACCCAGCTACTCTTAAATATCCCACAGACAGGTACATTTCTTACTGCTGCCAGAAGCTCTTAGGTTATCAAACTCAGTAAATTAGTGGCTAGAACATTCAACCTTTCCTCTTCTGCCAATTCTTAAAACAAGTGGCCAATCCATAACAAGCTGGATCTAAATAAGTGTTCACAACCCCTAGTAACTCATGAGTACATGGACCATCAAGCACTAAGTCAAGGCAAATGGCTGCTGGCTTTGCACCACGCAGTTTTGTACCACAGATTAATCCTCTTAAATATAAGCATTTCAGTTTGCTGAAGAACAGTTTAGGGATGTGATGCTTTTAAATGAAAGCTGAAGATAAAAATGGTATTTGGGAATCGAAATATCGGTATCTACAAAGTGCAAATGTGTGAACACAAATTGCATGGGCTAATGCTGACAACATAAGAGAGGAAATCATCACTGAAGAGAAGAAAAAGCACAGTGGTGCTTAATTAGCCCTGTATTTACAAGCTAAGAAAATAAAGCATAGAAAAGTATCAGGCTTGCATTCTAATCAATACTTACAGGGTAAAATGTTTTTGTATCTATTTTTGTTTTTATTTTCTTGACGCTGACCTTCTTTACGGCTATAGAGGAGTTTGCATTCTTGCTGCTGTAAAGTCTAAATGAAAACAGCACAAATAACCGGTTTTAGTAACAGCATTACAGACTGTTTCACCACCATTATAGCAATCCTTTCTCAAAAAAATGATGACACGATTATAATGCCAGGTAGTCAGAGAAAGAGAGGTACTGGATTTCTTCATTCAGACTTAGCACTGCTTCCAAGGTAAATAATAAACACAGGAGCACGAGGGACAAGGCAAGCTATTTTCCACCTAATAATTATAAACACCTATGAATTCAAAGCTTCTTTAAACCACAACCTATAACCAGCAAGCCCTCATGACACTGCTCTGACCAAGCAGATGCCAGTTCATCCCTTAAAGCTTTCAGCTGTAAAACACGTGGGAGGAAAATGTAACTGTAACAAAGGACCTCAGCAAAATTTTGTCAGTGGAAATCTGCCCATGGTAAAAAGCAGAAGAAACAAAATGGCACAAGCAGCATTCTACAGGGCAGGTCCAAATAAATGTATTTATCACTAGGTGTTTCTCATCAAGCATCTAAGTTAGAAGTACCATCACATTTCTCCTTTTTGCTGAATCGGGCAGGTAAGGAGTTAAAAAATTTCCACTGAACTGGCATTAGCTTTAATAGCAATAAAGACTAGTAACTAATGCATTCAAAACACTGCCAACCTGCAAAAGAATTCTTAGCACCACCCTTAATACTCTCACAGAGATTGCTTTTACTTTAAAGCTTGGGCATGTCAGGCACATTTGCTCACTTCTATTTCAGTCCCTGTTATTGTTACTGCCTCACTTGGTGACCTTGGACAATTAGGCTCATCCTAAAGACAGGGAAACCAAAGAACAAAAGCAATATAGGAGAGCTGCAAGATTTGATGCTTGGGAAGCAAAGGATAGAAAACCTATCCCCACAAAGCACTGCCTGCTACTACGGGTGATGGGTGAAACAGCACTCTGCAGCAAGCTCACCTCTTGCCTCTGCAAGAGCCTTTCAAGTGCCATTATCACAGAGCACCTATATATAATATCGACCCTTTGGAGTCTCAGCCAAGAGAAACATCAAGCAAAAGAATGGAAAGCTAAACTTTGCTTGCACATTAAAAAATGAGAACAATTGAGAGCGTGGAAACCACAGCTTCGAACACATCTTCGTCTCATACAGTTAATTATTATTGCTTTGTGCATCCCCGAGGAGAGATCCGTGAGCAGCAACAACTTCTAACAAGCCCATTAAGAGCTGCAGGCAATGCAACAATAAATCTGAAACACAGTCCTCAGCCTCACTGCAACATCCCAGCACCAAGCTCACCAAACAGCCATTTTTCAGAAGCAAAAACATTACAAGGACTGTCAGTGTTTCTGTCTAGCAGTTCATGGCACAAGAGGTACATTCTTAAATACGCCTCAAGACAAGTAATTTATAACCACCATCTGGACTGCCAAGTCATAAACAGCACAGGCAGAGATCCACGGACAACCTGGAGTTTGTCCCCCTGTCTCCTGCCACCGAGGCTGACAGCTACAGCTTACCTGAGGTGAATGGAAAAGCACGACACCGAAACTGCCGTGAGATTGCTTCGCTTCCAAAAACCCAGTGGGAAAAAAAAATAAGGCTCAGTGCTGACCTCACTAGCAGCAGTGAAGGGGAAAGAGAAGTGGAACGTCTCACAAGTAAAATCTTTCATTTTTCACATTCACATCTTCTGTCAGACTTCTGGCTTTCTAGCACTTTCCTCTTCAGGAAAGTCACAAGACAGGAAAACTTCTTGCTCCTAAGGACCAACTGATAAACCCATTACAAGAACAATTTATTCAGCAAAGACCAGAGGTCAGAAAAGAAGCTGTAAATGTCAAGTAATAGTTCAGTCATGTTTTGACAAATTAACAATCCATTCCTAAATGCACCCTACAAATGTGCTTCCATCAAGAAAAAATAAAAAAAAATAATCAAAAAAGCACATTAATTCACATGGCTGATAGCAAGCCAGCAGCAATTACAAGAAGGGCAAGCCAAAAGGGCACACTTTTCCCTTTTTATGCCCTCTGAGTAAGAGGAAGGTATGCTTAGAGCCTCCAGGGAAGCCAACAGGCACCCTCTGCTTGCCTGACTCGCAAACGTATGTTCAGGCTGAAGCATTGGTGATCACAGGGACAATCTGCAGGACTGTATCATGATATGATAAGGCACACCACTGATCAGCCCCTGGAAACAGCAGTTCATCTCCACATGCAAGTTCTGGCCATCAGAGCAGGTGTGGCTCATCTTCCCGACCCTTCAGGCCCCAGACCAAAGTTCATGTGCTGAACTCTGCCACAGAAGCAATTCAGAGGTTGAGGCCAGCTCAGTTCCAGGCGAGGTTCACAAGCAATAGATGAGATCTGCTCCCCAAGGGATCCACCACCCTGCTGCTAGGGTGAAACAGAGTCCCGAGGCCCCAGCAATGGCCAGAGCAGCCTCTGCTGGCTTCCCTTCTCCTCCGGGTGGGATTCTGACAATCAGCAACCCTGGGTCAAGGACTGTCCCCACACTGGGCACAGGGGAAGAGAGAGGAGAAAGCTTCATCCTCATTTTATGATTTCCCCACTGCTGTGACCTCATCTTCTTCTGTTCCACACACATTCACAGTGAACTGTGTTACCTCTTTGACACAAGGCTGTTGCTTTCCATGGATTTATTTTTCTCCTCCCGACAACACTCTCAGGGCAGACTGGGCAGCACATTCAACTAATGATTATGTCTGATCAAGACAGAGTTTCTCCAATCCATCACTATTCAAGAAATTTCTCAAAATAGCATTCCACAGCCAAACCCAGCCTCTGGCAAAGATGAGGACTTTCCAGGTTCCTGTTGCCATCTGCTGGTGGACTTCCAGACTCCACCATGGTTTTCCTACATGCGTGTGGTACAAACCAGCCCATTATATTGGGGACACTTCTAAAGATTTTGGCCACGACCATCACGTGCATGCAGCTGTTAAGTGACTCCAGTTGGCAGAGAAGGGTTGGAACCCAGGCTGGGCTCAAGTAGTTTGGAATGTGTTGGTTAAACTTCATACTTAATTTGGGCTGCTTGAAAAATTAACAGTTGCAGCTGTATTTTCTTTCAAACACAAGTAGCTCCCTGAAAGCATTAGTGCTTCAAAGAAGGGGAGAGCTGGGCCAGCACAGTGACGTTACACTCACAAGAGGTGTGTGGGTAAAAGGCAATGCTGCCTTCTGGGAGGAAAAGGGAATTCTGGCTGCAGGCAGAAATGAACACCCCAAATCTCCAGGAGTCCACAGAATAATTCACCTCAGACCTTGCTACTGCTTCACAATAGTTTTAAGATCCCAGCTATCAAAAAGCCACAAACTCAAGGGCAAGAGCATCTATTGACTGAGAAATCACACTGAAGTTTCCATAAAGCAGTGGTGCTCAACCTCCCAAACACAGCAGAGTGCAAACCAAAACATCCTCTGCACGCAGCAGAAAGCACAGAGGGCAAGATGGGAAGGCATCAGGAAGGTAGTAACAAACCTAACTTGTTAGTAGTGTAAAGATTTAATACTTGGAAAACAATGAAGTACCTCAAATTCTTCCCAGAATCCCTGCTTGACTTTATCTGTGGTCTCTGCTAGCTTGCTTAGCTCTCGCACTCTGCTTTCGATCTCTGCAGCATTAATACGGGTGGTATTCAGGGGCTAAGAAAAACACAAATATCAAACAAAGGTGTAACAAATGACAGCTGTTAGAAGACAGTTAAAACACAAATCCCTCACACTAAATGTATTTTATACACACAGTTCTAGGATCCAGGTATCTATTTGGACTTCAAAACTTTACAATTCATACAACAAAGGGCAGTGAGGGTAGAGATGAAGGGGGCAGGGAACAATTGCTTTTAGATAAAGTCTCACAATTGTTCTTCAATACATAAAGTTTTCTCATTTCTGGACTAGTGCTGCAATCCCTATGGACCACGAGGAAACCAAGAGAAGTTCTGCATGCATCAGACACACAAAAGTCTATCCTTCACAGGCATATAAAAAACTGTCCCTGTTTAAATGACTGAATTTGTCATCTAGTCTCACAAAGTTTAATTCTTCATTTTTGCATTAGGAAAGAGAAAAAAAGTCCCACAGAGCACATGGAAAAAGCCTGAGCTTCAACGATACATGCTGAGTCACCAAAGCTTAGTGGTGACTGCTCCATTCACTCACCTGCTTGAGCTGCAATACTGTGCCCAACGTTTCTACCATAGGGTTCTTCTTGTAATGTTCCACTAGATCTGTCAGAGAGTCAAATTTCTCCCCTCCACCAACATCGTATTTTAGATCCTTGAAAGACAGATGCTCATCAAAATAAATGCACTTCATATGATGAAGTCTACTCTAATATCATCTTTAGGCTATGCAACATGTGAGAAATTAAAACCAGATGTAGAAGAATCTAGTAAAATCCTTCTGCTAAGGGATGGTAGAACCCTAATAGCAACCCATGGGCATATATGAAAATATCAAAGGATGATAATAATACTTCAGTGAAGACCTGCCCTATAGTAAATACAAGCTTTAGATTTAAAACTGTTCCTTGGATTCAACACTCAAAATTTTCATAGAATATTGATCCATCGGGTGCAACTTTACAGTGACAGGAGAAATAGGTATGCTCAGATGGATCTCCATTTGTCCAATTGCTCAGATTTTTATATAATTAAAAATCCAGGAGACTGCAACTCGCTTAAGAAGATTTCTGAACATGAAAGGCTCCATCAGCAGAGGATTTCAGACAGACTTCGGACGCAACCAAAAGCAAATCCATTAGAAGGAACTTGACAGCATAGTATGGTATGACATGATTCAGTCAGGCAAGCAGTCAAAAAAAATAAAACACTAATAGAATTTTGATGCTACCAGTCAATTTGACCAAACAAGTGATATATGGCACACAGAGCACCATGGAGAAAGGGGAAGTGTGTTGAGCTCTGGAGTGAAGTGCAAGATGGCCCTCCTGTTAGAACAAACCCACTGCCCGTGGAAGTAGCCCTGTGAAAGAAGCTCATGCTTCATCATACCTGGCAGTGAATCATGACATGTGTCACTTTAGATTTCCCATCATTACTCTCTCCTTTATCATCTCCTGTCCGGACAGAAAGAACAAAGTCCCCAGGGTGGCTTTGACTCTCACGCACAAGAAAGCTTCCATGTTTTCCTTTTTCTGTTAATAGTTTTTCAGCTTCTCTTCCAGAGAGATGCCCATGAAACCACCTTTAAATAAAGTGAGATACAGACAGGTACCCTACTTGTCATTCCAGCTATAGCTGAATCCACTTGTTCTAAGTATTTATTATAAAGTAAAACGCTATGTACACTGAACAACAACGCCTAGGTCTACAGAAAGCCTCAGTTTATAAAAATATAAATTAAAATAAGCCTTGGAAGTGTACACGTACACACACACGAGTGATTGCAGAAACACTTCAAAGCAAACACCTCCATCAGCACTGAAATTTGCATTTCACACAAGCTTCAAATGAAGCTTTGATTTGGATCCTTTACAACCCTCCAAATGGATTCCCTGGTGTCCAATAAACAAGAGCTTACGTTGCAACATTTTCCTCAGTCAAGGCATTTCTTATTCTTTTATCTCCTTCATGAAGATGCACTTTCCTGATAAACCTGTGGGAACTTTGCATCTTTGAGACCTGTTCACTTCTGACATACAGAGACTTCCTCAGTATATGTCAAGTCTAAAGTCCCAGATTCTCTTTATTAGCCACGCTCCTCAAAAGTGGAGTTTGAGCAAACTGAGGATCTGTATGTCATTCACTCGCTCACACACAGGCCCACTACTGGAGAAACCATGGAAAGTTATGCCCAGAAATATACCTGGGAATTACTTGCAGCAATAGCTTTAGGAAGCTCTGGGAGAACTTCCATTATAAAACATTCTCCCAGTAAAAAGAAAGGGAACTATGCTGCCTTTTTTAGTATCGTATCACACCAGGAAGAATGTTGAAGAAAACAGGTTCTGGGGCTTAGGCTGTTTTACCTTTAATCGTGTTTTTTAGTCTGCTTTGCAAGTAACCTCACCAAAATCAGTGGGACCACTTTCAGTACAAGACCGTGGCCAACCTTTCCTCAAGTGGGAGCTGACTATCACATTAGTAGGGATAAAACCTGCACTGATTAAGAAGTGTGCTGACACTGAGGTTTCACCACTATTTCTCTGACCTTTCAGACGTAGGATCAGCGCAGTTCAGTGGATATTTCAACTCTATAACATCTCCATTCTTCTCCTTGAGCTGCCCATGATGTTCCATATAATACTGGACTAACTCAGCCAACGTAGCAAACTTCTCTCCTCCATAGAGGTCATAGTAGTCTCCTGTGTTCTGGATCTTGATGTGGGTGACAGCTCCAGTTCGTCTAATATTGAAACAAAGGAAAAAACCCCACAAGTCAGCTGATTTCCAATAAATCCTTTTTCTATTTAGTGTTCTGTTGGCCGTGTCAGATAAATCCATACTTACATTTGCATCGCTTTCCAACTGAAATATTGCAGAATAGCTAAGCTAGTGCACCTCTGGAGTGTGCTTCAGCCACACTGCAGTGGCTTGCAAGAAAGGGAAGTGGCTGTCCAACGGTCAGGAAGAACAGGAAAAAAAAACCCTTAATTCTGTAACGAAGGGGTCCTTGAAGGCAGTGTAAGCTCTGTGGCCTCACGCTCGCCAACAGAAAACCCTCACACCCTAAGGAATTGCCTGCACAGGGGTGGAGGGGTGGGAAGAATTCAGCATTCTCAAGACACCCAGCAGAACTTCTTTGCTCCTTTCCTCTGAGAGAGTCCCCTTCTGTTCAGCAAGGCCCATTATCTCAGAGGTATCCAAGCAGCATTGCTCTTATCACCGATCCCACTTTTCCTTTTTCCTTTACCTAATTCCTCTTGCTGTCCTTTCCCCATCCCTACCCCTACACACACAGTGTCAGGGGACACATGTCACAAAAGGCCTGTTTTGAAAGCTGAAATAGCACCACACTTGACCTTAAAAACTCGCTGACTTTTCCTGTAAGAATAGAATCTGGATGGCATTTTTTGCATGTGCCTGATCAGTAATTCCTATCACCTCTGCTGCTTTCAGATGGTAAAAGTAATGTTATTATGAATCTACTTCTGCTTCCTCTTAACCTTTTCCATCTCTCTGCAAAATGAGAATCCACCACCCTCCAATCTACAGTTTCCCCAAGTTGGGTAAAAGTATTTGAGAGCCTCTTAATGGAAAATAGGAGGGAATAAAGTGAACAACAGACTAAAAAGTGACCTTACAAGCAGTTCATTTACAACTCTTTCCCCACAGAGCAGCATCAGATGAAGACCCTTACTGATCTGGGGAGAAAGACAAAAAACATTCAAACTTACCTAACGGAAAGTGTGAAGTCTCCTGGGTTACTCTTGCTAGGTCGTGCCAAAAAGCTGCCATCCACTCCTCTTGTTAACAGTAGGTTTTCTGCCTCCACCCCAGTAATATTTGGATGAAACCATCTATGAGAGGTTAAAAATGAAGAATGTTAAGAAAAAAAGAGAAGATCTTCTGGTTTTCAGAGTTACCTTACACAACAAGACTGAGCAGGACAATCCAACAGCTTCAAAACCAGAAAGTACTGAATTTTGTTCCTAAATTAATAAGAATTTCTTGGCAAAACTATCAATTATTCATTTCATATTGCTTTGCAATTTTATGCATTGGTAAGAGATGCTTTCTAAGTGGAGAGATATACCTATACACAGTCAAATTGCCTGGATTAAAATGATATCAAAGGTCTACAATATAAACAGAGACCACAAGCCACGCGTTTTCCTTACTTCTGGAAGACAGGACACACGAAGGAACTGAAAGGAAAAATACTGAAAAATAAAACCAAGCATGCAAAGCAACCCTTGACGATATTTTGAAGGTTAAAAATTTAACAAAACCTCATGCTTTAGGGCACAGGCTGACCACCAGCTGATAGGGGTCAGGGAGGAACTTCGCTTGTGGACAACCTATTGAGTTGCCCAGTCTTCTTCCACGCTCCTCAGGAGGATGTGGTGCTGACCGCCACCGGGCACAAGAGCACCACTCTGTCTCCTCACTACCATGGCAATTTCTCTGGTCTGAATATATCCTGCTTAAATACAAACACCAAGGAATCTCATATTGATATTCACCACCCACAAACAGCCTCCCAAGTGACTAATAGAGTGCCCTGCCAAAGGAGAGCTCTATATGGTCTACATCGCAGGAGCTCAGTGTCCCCACCTACGGCATTAACTTTTAAGAGATTTATTCTTAGCCATTCAGTTAACACATCTGTGTTTTCTCTTATCTATAACTGAGGATCTCCATTACAGTCTTGCAGTACTAAACTACATCTGCGTGTTCTGTATGGAAGAAGTTTTTAACTAGGCACAATTTTAGAAGCCAAACTTTAAAAAAACCCCAAGGTACCACACAGCCCAGGGACAGGGATGTGAACACAGCTGAAAACTGCTCCAGTGGCTTCGTCAGGCCTGTATTTGGCAAGGAAAAACTGCCTTTATTTTTCAGAGTTGCCATAAATTGGTCACTATGCAGGGCACAAGGGACAAGAAAACAGGCTGCCACTCCACTTTGTACACAAGGTTTGTGGATTGCCCAAAGTAAAGCAAAGCATTAAAGCAAAAGCCTCTGCAATCAATCTCACCACAGAGACAAGAGTGCTGTAATCTAAAAAAATGGAAGAACGTTTCTGATCCTTCCTGATACAGTCAGCATCTCATGCTAAATTGCTAAAACAGCACAGGGCTAAATTTAGGGCTGTTACTTCAATTGTTTCTGCAATTCCTTCTATCCTGAAAAACTGACAATATTCCAAGGAACCCAGCCTGTTCTCTTCAGGCACGGATTCTTCTGGAAACACTGGGCAGAGCTCAAGAGACTCTGGATTACCCAAACCTCTGGAACATCAATCACATGGGAATTAGGATTACTTGTGTCCCAATTGCATCTCAGAAGGAATTAATTCTTCTTGTTCTGCTTTTTTTCTAGTTAAGGATATTCTGCTCGCACCAAGAATATCCAGTGAATCCTCCCATGGATTTAACTGAACAACAACAAAAAGAAAATCAAACCTACGCAGCACAGGTCATGAAAAAATATATTAAAAAATACATACAAGTTATTACAGCAAATGGGAATGAATTAATAAATAATGCTACATTTATCCAACAACTACTCAAAGTCAAGAAAAGTTCTGTTATTATGCAGTCTCACAAAAGAAACTGCACAAGCATCGGCACCTGAGATGAATGGAACATTAAGTGATGTATTTTGGAATATAACAGGTAGGTTTGCAGACACTGACCATCTTTGTACCACACTTCCACCTCCAACATTTTACTTCCATTAGGAGAACACACAAAACAAACAAACAAACAGCGCTGCAACGTTTTGAAGAGTTTCTAAGCTTTTTAAGAGATAATCAAGAGATATCTTTGCAAGCTACATCCAGAAACATACAAAGGAGAAATTATTGGAATCAGCCCTGCAGATTTATTATATGGTGACATTCTATAAACTTGAATTAATGTGGTGTCTCCTGTACCTTAACCCAAACCTCAGTGTTTCTGGAAGTGACTACACAGAAGTTGTAAAAAGATGCAATATAACAGAAAATTAATAATTTAATAAACAAAAGGGACTGAAAATAATGAGAGGTCCAAAGACAACAGATTGTCTAAAAGTGCTTAAAAGAGAGGTCAAAAAGACAAGAGACTGTCTAAAAATCAAAATCACACCCCACGTAGGCACACACTCCTACTGAAGGTGGCAAAGAGTCAGTAAGGGTGGTAAAGGAAAAGCTGCACCTGGGAGATTGATGGACTTTACTGCACTTCATGAAACTTCTAACAGTGACCTGTGCTCCTGCCCTCTCATCTTTGTATTTTTGGCTTTGAGTAGGAAGATGCATTTGTCAGCCACCCCAAATAGAAAAATGGGGGTGTTGGTGATCTCTGCTCAGCGGTTCCGGCCCCGGCCACCGAGATCCCTCCATTTGAAGTTCTGCCATCACACGTGTGCTTTTGAACCTCGGCGGCTCCAGCCCTTCCCAAAACGGAGGAGAGCGCGGAGGGGACTGCGGACACCAGTAACATAAACCCCGCAGAGGATTTTCTCTCACCCTGCCTTTTATAGGGATGGAATGCATTTTAGAGGCTTTTTTTCTGCTTTCCTTCTTCAACCTCCACGCCAAGCAGGTGCAGAGGCCATCCCAAGCAAAGGGCACCACAGCCAATAGATACAATCAAGAAAGTAACACACGCACACGTAAGCCCACGCTCTAATTAAACGAGCTGTCCTCACTATGCTTGGAATACTCCTCCCAGCCATCCTGATTCGGGGGGCTCAGCAGCATCCCACTCCCCATCCCTTATTAGTCTGCAGTAAAATGCAAACGTGGGCAGCAAAGTAACCAGTGAAATAGCAGGGTCTCATTTACAAAGCGAAGGCAATATCAGCCACGCAGGAAACCTTTTAATTAAAAATAATACGTGGTAGGAAATACAGCCTTGTACAATTCTCTCTGTCTGGGTGGTTTTTTTGTTAGCAGAGAAGATCAGCAGGGTCTGTGTTCTCTAAGTCACACTCAGGTCTGTGTTCTCTAAGTCACACACAGCCAGCGTGTTTCTCCCTTACCAAATCCAAGAGAGAAAAGAATCAATACATTTTCCAATGCCATGATGGGGCTTTTCCAATCACCTTTCCAAGAGCAGGAGAGATTAACTCAGTTCTGAGTCTCAGCTGTCACAGCGGTAGCATTCAGCGAGGTGGTGACTCGTGGTTTAATTACTCCTATTTATAGGCTCATCAGTTTATATTTCTCATCTTTTTTTCAGTCTTCTCACAAATTACAGTTTCTGAGCAGAACAGGAGAGTTACACCTGTCAATGAGTGTTTTGGGAAGGTGACTGCAGTGCTTGTTCTGATGGGTAAGCAGGGACATTCAGAAAACCCAGCACCCACCCAAGCCCCTCCACCTGCTTTGGAAGAGCCCAAATCCAACTATGAATGTCCACAGACTGAAAACCAACCCATCTCGTTTCAACCAGCGGAACCAGAAGGAGGACAGCCCAATGTTGAAGAAGTTGTGCTTTAATAAATATTAGAGATGTACCACATTTCAGATTGGGTGTGTTAGATAAGAACATAAACACATTTCTCCTTTTTATGAAGTATGTGCTCTTAAGTCTAACATTTACCTTAAGGTCTCGGCCCCCAAATGACTGCTAAAATCAGAGAATCTAAGGTTCTGTGATTCTAAAATAAGACAAACATCAAAACACATGAAGGACAATGAGAAGCTACAACAAAGACACCAGGCTGAGCTGTTCATCATCCCGAATTTGCAACGCCACAAGGATCTGGTGCAAGAGCAAATGCTGCTCACAAAGCAGAGCCCAGCTGGGGTCAGCTCAGGAACACTCGTTTGGAAGTCGGACTGAGAGCACCAGGACCCCGGCGGGGTCGGGTTCCGGGCTGAGAACGGACGGGGCTGTCACACCAATAAAATTCATCGCTCCGCTCCGGTTCGCAGGCGCCTGCGGGCGCGGGGAGGCTCCCCTGAACCCCCCAAAGTCAACATCACTGCGGCTGCTCTGGGCTCTGCGCAGAGCCCCCCGGAACCCCAGCGGGGAGGGCTCCCCCCGGGCCGCGGGGCCACTCGCCGGGGCTCACAGCGAGCCAGGCCCCGGCTCCAGC
>VZRW01005918.1:172826-192931 GCA_013398125.1 Aegotheles bennettii
GGGGAGATGGTGATGAGGCCCGGGGAGTGATCTGGGGGGCGGGGGTGGAGCGGGAGGCTGAGCCTCCTCCGGCTGGGCTAGGCCGCGGCTGCCTCCGGGGGCCGCGCTGGGCCCTGACCGGCCTGGCCGGAGCCTCCCCGGGCCTAGCTGAGAAGCGGGAGCCGGGCTCGGCTGGGGCGGGAGCTGGAAGGCTGAGCGGTAGCCCGGGGAGGGCCGGCGTAGCCCCGCGGTGTAGCGGGGCNGGGTGGCTGTGCCCGGCGCCCGCGCTTGCGTTTTCCTGGGCTCCGACCAAACCGGGTGCAGCGGAGCTGTCGTGGGGGAGCGGTGTGTGCGAGGGGCGGGCGTGCAGCCGGCAGAACGGCTTCTGCCTGCGGGGCTGTGCGGGGCGGCTGGTGCCTGCCGGGATGCTGTGGCGGACCCGGTGCCGGTTCGTGGGTTTCTGTGCCTTAACCCCTCCTCCCCACACCCGCGGTAAACTCCGCTTCTGTTCCCTGGACCCGCAGATGGCCGGTGAGAAAAAGCCAGGCGAGAAGGCGCCCGGTGAGAAGAAGCCAGGCAAGAAGAAGACGCCGGGTGAGAAGAAGCCGGCTGAGCAGAAAGCAGCCCCGAAGGCAGCAGGCGAGAAGAAGAAGTGGGTCAAGAAGCATCATGCGAGCCGCAACCCCGTCCTGGCGCGGGGCATCGGGAGGTATTCCCGGTCAGCCATGTATGCCAGGAAGGCGCTGTACAAGCGCAAGTACACTGCTCCGGAGACAAAGGTGGGACAAGAGCTACTGCCTTCAAATAATCACGGGTTTATGGTGGTGTCAGTGGGAATTTCACACGTTTTCCATTTGCCTACACAGATAGAAAAGAAGAAGAAGGAGAAGCCCCGCGCGACCATCACCAAACCGGTTGGTGGAGACAAGAACGGAGGCAGCCGTGTGGTTAAAATCCGCAAAATGGTGAGAAAAAGAACTGGGATTGTGGCAGTTTAGGGCTGTTGTGGGGAGCTTGTGACTGGAGGCAATGCAGCCTCGGCCAGTGCCGTGCTTCATCAGGCTGTTGGCAGTTCCCTCATCGAGATACAGAGCCAACAGTTGTTCCTGAGGGAGGTGCTGGTGATTTAGGGAATGGTTTGTAGGGAGGAGCGGGTTCTGCTCCACCACGTGTGTTGTGGTGCTGAACTGGAATGTGCTCAGAAAGACAGAGCTGGGTTTGACCTCTGCTGTTGCGTGGTTGTACGGAAAATACTTGGTGTGTTCCTGCAGCAGAGAGAAACCTTTCAGGAAGATCATTGTATCTCTCAGAAACAGTCACGGGGAGTCATGAAACACAGTGTGCTGCAATGTCTTGCTTCTCTCTTTCCAGCCCAGATACTACCCCACTGAAGATGTTCCTCGCAAGCTTTTGAGTCACGGCAAGAAGCCCTTTTGCCAGCACAAGAGGAGGCTGCGGGCCTCAATTACTCCCGGGACGGTCCTGATCCTCCTGACCGGCCGGCACAGAGGCAAGGTAACAGGCACTCCCTGCCCTGCTCTGCCCACGGGGTCTCATGGTGGCTTTGCAGCGTTTCTGTGCTGGAGCAGAGGTGTCCCAGATTCACCAGCTGATGTCACAGGAATCTGCCTTTCTGGGAATTCTGCGGCGATGCTTCCTCTCGTCCTGCCTGTAGGGGAAGCAGTCCTTAAACTGATGTTCCTCTGCCCAAAGCTGGCAGTGGGACAGGCTGGGCCAGGGGCTGAGGCAGAGTTAACAGAGTCCTCCTGCAGAGCAGAGAAGCGTAGATTTGCACCACAGAGCAGCAGGCCCCAGGTCTGTTTCTGTTGCAACGTGGCCAAAACTTTGTCTTACACTAACTATAGCAGAGGAAGAATTACATTTTCATTCTTAATCTGATTACCAAGGTAACACTTGATTGCTGCATTAAGCTATGATCTTCATTTAATGATGTTTGCTGACAAGTCTTAACTGACAGGCTTTATTTTCTTGAATTCTTTGGCTTCGGTGTCATTTTACTTAAAAGGATGCTGATCAGGAAAGGAGAACTAGGTCAAAAAGAGTAAAATGCAACTGGGGAATAGCTCTGATTGTGTGACACATTGTGGCACCCTTCTGGGTTTTATCTCATTCCTGCCTTTAACATATATGTCCTGAGGATTTGGGTAAGGGGATGGCTGTCTCACTGTCCTCTAGAGTAGGGAAAGACTAAAAAAATGCACTGATTGGCTCTGCTCAGCCTCCAGTGAAGCACGTGGAGAGTCACAGTATCTTGTAGGTATAACTGGGGTAAAGCTGTGCCCTGAGAAGTGCTGGTAGCTTGGCTCATGTGCTGGTGGCTTCCCCAGTCGTGCCGCAGTGCCCGTGTGCGGTGTTGGTGCTTGTGCTGGTCATGCAGACCAAGGGTGGGCCTGGGCTGATCACCAGGACCTGAGCACTCAACATCTGATCTCATCTCTTTTCAGCGCGTCGTCTTCTTGAAGCAGCTCGCTACTGGCCTTCTGCTTGTTACAGGTAAAAAGCTTTTACTCAATGTGATGATTTTGCCTCCGTTTTAGGGGGGAGGTTGGGTTTCTTGTTTGTGTCTCTCTGGGGTCAGTAGTGTTGCAGCTCTGCACGCAGATGGTTTGACACGTCATGTGTTCATTTAAGTCAGTGGAATCACATTTTGTGACTGTCCAGGGAGGTGGAGGGAGGAAGGTAATGAAGCTTTGATACCTGGAAGAGCTCAGGAAGCATCCTTGGGGCTTTCCAGCGGCTGTGAGGACAGGCTTTGTTGATGGCTCAGATTTTGGGCATCTCTGAAGGAACTGAAGTCATGTCCCGAGCTACAAAAACTCAAAAGCAATGGTTGTTGCCAGGAAGGCTAACCTTGCTCTCTCTTCTGCCTTCAGGACCCTTGGCTATCAACCGTGTCCCTTTGCGTAGGGCCCATCAGAAATTTGTCATTGCTACATCTACAAAGGTCGACATCTCCGGCGTGAAGATTCCCAAGCATCTCACTGATGCCTACTTCAAGAAGAAGAGGCTGCGTAAGCCCAAGCACCAGGAAGGCGAGATCTTTGACACTGAAAAAGAGGTAAGGAACACAATTGTTCATTCTTTGTGACTGCCCTTGGTAAAGCCAGGTTGGAATGGGGGAAATGCTGTGCAACACATGGACACTGGAATTTTAAGTGGCCCTCAATAAAGTGAGGGAATGCCATTAAAATTAATCAATACAGCAGCATTGAGATAAACCCCTTTTAATTTGGGAGATTCTTCACCTCAGCAGAGCAGCAGCAATGATTATTCCATTTAAATGTCTCTTTTTTTGACCAAGAAACACCTTTAGTGTTTTGACACTGCCACCAGCGTGCTGCTGGCTCTGGGATCTGCGGCTTAAGCCAAAGAGTGGCTTCAGTGCTCTCTGCCACCTCCGGCCTCCCGCCACCTTTCCCATATTGAGAACAAACGGAGAAAAGATTTCCTGAAAATGCCAGAACTTGGGCTTTGCCCTGAATTTTCTCATCTTGGTAGCAGAGTGAAGTCACTGCAGGATTTTAACGTTACTCTTTGTATTTTCTAGAAATACGAGCTAACGGAGCAACGCAAGGTGGACCAGAAGGCGGTGGATTCCCAGGTCCTTGCACAAATCAAGAAGGTGCCTCAGCTCCGTGGGTACCTGCATTCTACGTTCTGTCTCTCAAATGGAGTCTACCCTCACAAGCTGGTGTTCTAACTTCCGACAGCACCACATTAAATTCGAGGGGAAAAAAGCAAAGCTCTCTGGTGTCTTCATTGCACTCCGTGGCAGAACATGTTGTACAGCTCTTGCAGTGTGTTATTTAATGGATAGGGAAACTGCCTGTGGCATGGGATTCTCAGGGGCTGTATGTGTGTGACTGGAATTCTGAGTATGTAGAGGTTTGGGTGGGGGAGTTTGGTTTGGGTGGGTTTTTCTGAGGCTTGTTTTGGGGGTTATTTTTCCTATTCAATATAACCAGAAATGAATTAGCACTTGAATTTCAGCTTGCTTAACTATGAATGAACTGGGGGGGAAAAAACTCAGACATTTTCTTTTGGGATAGAGGATACACATACTGGATTGACTCCCCGTCAGGACATATTCCAGAACAAACATCCAGCCCAGTGTCTGCCCTGGCGTGTTGCTCTGCACCCTTAGAGCTGAAACTGGGTGTATTTTGTGAAGAACCAGGTCTGAGCAAGGAACCACTGCCAGGTACCTTATTCATATCTTGAAGCTCACGTACAGTTCTGTTGAGATGTGTTTCTGATGAGCAGCTTAGGTCCATCAGACACTACATCAGCAAACACAAGCTCTAGAGGCATTTCGAGAGCTGTGCCTTGTGTTTTGGAGTGGAAACACTGGGAATACTCTGGAGTCTTGCAGGGTAACTTATCCCTGAAACCATAACAAAATTTGGAAGGTATGTACCTTCCCAAATCCCATCTATTTTTTCTGTTACCTGTTTATCCCCGTGGCATGTAACACTTAGGAAGAACACCTGCTCAGGTGAAAAAGTGAAAGCGTGATTCTTAATTCTATGGGCTCAGAAATGAGTTAAGAAGCAGCTGTTTCTGTGAAAGGTGAATTTTTCTATCCTGGAGAATTCTGGAGTCTCAGGAACTGGCAGAAGGTGAGTTGAGAGTCCTGTCTGTTTTCTTTGCTGAGGTTGGTTACCGGATACCTGGAAGAGGATGCTCGGATAGCAGTGGCTCTGCTCTTACAAAAAACAGGGATGTATGTACTAACAAATCTGGCAGGCTTGAGCTCTTGCCAGACTTATGCAGGAAGCGAGGCTTATGTAACAGCACCATCTGCCTTCCCATTAATTCTTAGCTGAAAGTAGCCAGTGGGGTCAGGCTTGACGGGGAGCAGAGATTGCATCCAATTCATCCAAGCTTCAGGAAAAAGGGGACAGAAAAGGGAGTAACGTGGCATTTGCTGAGGTGGGAGCCTGCAAACGTGGGGCAGGAGGGATTGGGCTTTGTGTGCTCCCAAGCCAGAGACCCCAGAACACCTTGCTCTGGAGGTTCCCGTGCTCGTGGACTGTGGTCACCTATAGCTGATGCTGACTGGTGGTGTAGAAGTAAATAGCACTGGTTGCTCTGCCACCATCTTCCTCTTGATAATTAGCATATTAAATATTGAGTGTCATTCAGCAGAGGGAGCTTGTGAGCAAGCTGTGTCCAAATGCAGAACTGGTTCTGCCCTGTGCTGCTCCAGGACAAAGTTCTTCACTTTTCCCTGTCTTGCCTGTGATGAGTTCCATCTTCCGTGATGGGTGGTTGGGGGGATCATGGGGATAGTCAGAGGTTTCTTAACTGGATGTGAGACTTTATTGCAGTGGTTGGGACTGCCCCGTTTACATAAATCAACCATAAAACAATAAAAAAGTGTGACACACACCTCGCTGCTAGTGCTGAGATGAGTTTACTGATACTACCAAAGAAAGATCTTAATCCAATATGCACAGAAAGATGAGTTAATGTAAAAATTGGACATGGGAAAAGTCCAAAACCAGCAAGTTAGACCTGGTGAGCAATGCAGTTTGTATAGTTTACATGTGGTATTGCAAAGTGCAAACCAAGATTTGGTCACACAGTTGCAGTCTGAGAGAAGGCTTGAAGGGTAGTGGTGCCTCAGTCATTCCCTTCCCCAGGGAATGAGGAAGTTGTAGTAACAAAATAGAGTAAGTAACAAGAGAGTAACACTGCATTTGGATACAATGGTGTTTTCTATAATTGCTGATTGCTCTGACACATTCCTCATTTGTGTATCAGAAGATGACACTTGGAACCATTAACCTTGTTGACTGGCTGGGGAGCTTTGTCTCCATGTGCTGGCAGGATGTGATTTGCTAACACAGCTCAGTTGTCCTGGTACGCAGAGCAGGTCTCACGTGCTGCCCTTGCCTTCCTCACCCCAGTCCCATCACCTGTCTGACCAGCTGGTGACCAATAACACAGCCCTGCGAGGTGAGGGAGAGAAGGAATGGATATCTTCACACTGGTTTAGATGCCTGAGCTGAGTCACTGTGGGCCCAGCTGAATGCTGGTGCTGGCACAAGGGGCCGTGGGAACAGGGCTTCTCCTGGGGGTGGGAGCTGCTAAGGCAGATTTTGACACCAAATCATTCCTCCACAGTGCTGAGTGGCTTTTGGGCTCTGCTGCAGAAAATGGAGACAGCACAAGCTTCATCTTTCATGAGGAAAGGCAGCCAGTGGACAGCTGTGATTTGTCTTCCTTCACCTCTAAAATATTTTCCTTAAGTTCTGTGAAACCTGCTGCTGCCTTCTGGAAATGCTCTGAGGTGGGGGATGGAAGAGAGGACAAAACAAGGACCATAGGGACGACCAACACAGGAACAAAATGAATATTCAGAAGGATTTTTCGATCTAGATAATGCTGTCCACTACCTGAAAAAATACTTCCAGCACATAAAGAGCTTTTGTGTGTGTTCTGGCTGTCCTGCAGCTTTTCTCATTCTGAGCATGTAAACAGTTCTGCAGTCCTGGCTCGCTGAGTCATTGCTTTTCTCTGAGCATCCCCCACAGAAGAAGCCAGAGACATCCAAAGCCTCACTCACCCAATCAAAAGTGCTGGAGATGTGCAGGTCCAAAAATAGTGACAGACTCAACCACAGCAGCACTTCATTAGCATCGAATGTGCTCTTTGCTTCAGCTGCCTAATAAAGTGACATGTAATTATAATAAAGCATCCTTTTGAGAGGGAAGATAGAGGGATGTTGGCTTTCTCAGGGAATTGGTAATAAGACACAATGCTTTATTATCTCCGGGCACTTATTTTTACCTATTAGCTGGCTCTGTGGAGCGACCTGGTGGATTCAGTCCAGCCCAGAGAGGCCGTGTCCCAGCTGCTGTCTTGGCTGGCAGTTTCAGGGAGGCAGCTTTACTTCTGGGAGTAGGAGCTTTTGGAGGAACTGAGGCCTGTTTGCAAGACAGAGCACTTGCCGGTGCCAGGTTTGTAGAGAACATCACGTTTGGCTCCTCAGTCGTACTGGATCTCCACCTAAGTTTAATAAAGAATAAATAAGAGTCTGAGGACAGTTTCTTTGTCTCCACCACCTGGAAGAAGCTCTGTTGTAGCCTCTTGTGGGTGAGATCAACTGAGAAACCATAGAGGAGGGCTGGGCTAGGCAGCCTGGCTCTAGCAAATGCTAGGTGACTCCTTCCACCCTTCTTCCATCTCATTTTAAATTATTCAAGCATTAGAAACCCCATCCAAATGGGTTTTACTAACAGAATTTGTTCCGCATTCTCTGTATATTCTCCCAGTACATTTTGTTTCTTGTTTTTCAGTGAAGAGGGCTTTCTGGTCTCTCCTTATTAAAATCAACTGTTTTTTAAGATCAAAACTGTTTTTTACTCTCTTCTAACCAGAACTTAGAACTCCAGGCGAGGAGTTGCCCTGCTCAGTTTGAAACTGGACAGCAGTTGTGCTCTGGCTCACAGTGTCACTGAGGTCTCCTGAGTTCCATCAGGATAAAAGATCACACTGTTCTCTTGGGCTGCTCAGTGGGTGAAGCAGTTTGCCAATGCACAAACACCAGTGGCTCCTATGATTTTATCAGCTATTACTCTGTTACAGGATGGGCACACAGACAGGTTAGTCTAGGAAATGTAGAACTACACAGGGGAGTCATGTGAACTCCCCTACTCTTTCTTTCATCGTTATTGTCCTGATGTAGCAGCTCACATAAAAGACATAATTATACAGACAGAGTACGAACAACTCCTGCTCCTATTTTGGTGTGAACACAGCATCTGAAGTTCCCAGTGACTTGTGTGGGAATGTGAGGAAGTGGGAAAAGGGGAACAATTTACTTGTTAATTTTATTTCTCCAGTGCTCAAGTACAGTCTGCACTAAGTACTTGACACCTCATTGTTTAAGCAGTTAGAGCAATTAAATCCATGTTTTTATAAGGATCTTATTCATAATAGGTCTCACTATTTTTTTTCCTCATTGTTCAGGAAGCCACTAATTGACCAAAGCCAACCAGTCCCACCAGCTGGAGTGAGCATTTGCACTGAGTCATGGAAGAGGATTGGGCTGTGCTGGCTGTATGTGGGATTCAATAAGCAACCATGACATTTCTTACTTGTTGCTTTTGCATTGCTAGTTTTGTTGTTTGGGGTTTTTTTTTAGATCAGACCAATTTTGACCATCTTGCAGGTGAAGAGCCAAAAGACTTTTGTCAGCTGATTTTGTTAGCCTTTTTTGGCTCATTTTATCCTGTTTTTTCCACCTATTATTTCAATGTTTATCTTTTTCAGTGGAAATGACTTTACATGATAGACTGTACACACAGACAGCAACTTCTGTGGTCTAACCATGGTTCATACTATACCAGACATAAATGCTTCTTAGTAGTAATCACAATAAGGAGAGAGGAAGCCTGGTAGTCAAAATACTACTTGAGATTAAAGCAATTATTTTTTTTCTCAGCTCTATTGATTTTCTGTGTGATCCTGAGCAAATAACTTAATTTCAGTGAGGTCAGTGTTTACATACTGCAGAACAGCAGTAATGCTTCCTCACAGCAGGTCTCAAGGCATGTTTTAAAGTGCAGAATACAATTTATGACAGTGCTCTAAAGTACATAAAAGAATAAAAAGTCTGTGCTTGGATGACACTGAGGAAGGAACCTGATGCGTTATTCAAATCTTTCCCTACTGAGACCATATCAACATTTAATACTAAAAAATAGAAACATTGTGGGGTGTTGAAGACTGACACAGGTGGCACGAGGAATAAATGTTTTCATATTCCTATTTATCAGTTGTAATGTCATTTTTTGCAGAACTCGGTCCATTATATATTTGTCCAGGACAGCACAGCTAAAAGTTTTACTCTCTGGTGACATTCTGTGTTTCTGCATTTTGCCCAATTCGCAGTTCCCAGCACTTCACCTGCAGAACTTTTTTAATGATCACCATAAACAACGTCTCGTACTTCACATGCCCTGAGCACATCGGCCTCCTGACACCCAGCAGAGGTAAAAACTGCCATTATGACATGGAGAAACTGTACACAAAGGTAAAATGATTTATTCAGTCCACTGGAGCAAGTCAGTGGGATGCAGAGAACCACACCAAGCAGCACTAGGAAAGGCTTTCAACCTCATGAAGAAAATAGGAGGCTAAACCAGAAGCAATTACTTCTTCATCTGTTTTGTCAGTCTGCTTGATCTAGAGGTTTTGCACTCGCCTGACAGATGCACTTAGGATGTAATTGTTTTTAAAATGAAGGCTTTCAGATATCACCATGTGCTATACATGGCCTCCTATTGTTCAAAATGACCATTTTCACATTAGGAAATAAAATACAAAGGGAAAATGTACTAAATGAGTCCTAGGCAGCAAGCTTGCATACTTGACATGCAAGGGAGGATGGTTGTTTTTCAGAACAAGGGAATTTGAAGGCTCTAAGAAGAATGATGCACCCTCAAAATGTTTCAATGGAGGTATTTAGGTAAAATCAGTATTCAAATTACTGGTGTGAAAGTCCTGCTAAGCTGGAATGAAGATCTATTTCATGGAATTTTGTAGAAATGGGTGAGTAACCATAAGTGCTCCTTAAAATAAGCCCAAAACCCAAACAAATGTCCCTCTAGAATCAGAGAACTGAAACAACAGCAACTATCACTCAACTGACAGGCACATGGCAAAGCTCCTGTACATTGCACATTATCCGCATGGCTTCCCTCTGGACTGACACAGAAAGTGCAAAAAGGGCATTTGAAATCTGGAGCTTTGTGTTTGGGAGAGAGAAAAAAAAAAACAACAAGCACACGCATATACCAGGGACACAGAGGGAGAAAAAGGAAACCCACGTTTTGAGACTGCTGATGCAAGAGAACTGGGGTTTTTTTGTCAAAATACTGGCTTTTGTCAAAGCACTGTGCACAAAAATCTGTGGTTTACTTAATCCAACGCACCAGGAAAGACTTTTTCATGCTTTGTAAATATCAGGACCTCATCGAGGCAATGTGTAGCATTGTCATGTGTCTTCTAACACAGGCAGCCTATTAATCTCCCAACCAGCTAACTGCTTGAATTAAAAAAATGGAAATAATACAAATAACATCACAAATTCTGTAGCTTGGGCTTCCTTGAAATAGCAGCTGATTTCACCAGTACCTGAGAAGGGTGTCCCAGTGGGAGCCAGTCAGCCCAGCCGTCTCCTGGGGATTTATAAGGATGCTCATTAGAATTTCTGTCACTCTTCCCTCCTGTCACCCTGAGCTGCAACTTTTCATGTCATTCAATCGGCCACAGCACCAAGCATGGGGACACGGGATAATCAAGCCTAAGAAATGGCTTTTTTAGGTGTTTTTCTTGCATAATCAAGAGCCATATGACAACATCTGGAGGAATGGAGGAATGAGCACGATACCCAGCGTATGGTCACTGTATTGCACATGAAAGGCTGGGATCATGCTGTCTGTTTGTGAACCAATAATCAAATGAAGGTGGTGTTGCTGGTACAGTCCCCCAAATAATCAATTGGCTTTGGATGACTGACAGACAGCGCTGCTCTCGGTTCTTCTGCTGATTGATTGCTCATGGAGCTATTTTAGTTGAAGGGAAATTAACTGTTCTTCATGGCTTATCTGTAGGCTACTTGTTATGTTGTTCCTCTTAAAGAAACACTGCTAAGTCAAGGTTTATAAAACAATTCCAGAAAATACTGATTTTCATCTGTCCAGACCAGGAGTTTATTAGCACTTGATGTTTCACTGCAGCATCCACAAACTCAACTCTCCCCTATTACAAACGAAGAAACCGTCCTACCTGTAGCAGCACGAAAAGATTTCTGACCATCCTGGCTTCAGCTGAGGTCCAGTTCATCACAAGTCTGTGGAATGATGAATTATTTGGCCTTTACTCGTTTATGCCATCTGGCTGTGAGGAACAGAGGGAAAAACAGGTGAGTCATAGATTGCACCTCTCACGGAGATCAGCAACATCCCTTCACTAACAAAACCACAGCAGACATGGATATTCTTTGTCTCTCTCATATTTATAACCCATCAAGTTGTTCACTTTCCATGACATTATTGTATAATAGTTCTTACTCTCCCTTTAAAAGTGGATTATTGGCTGGAAATTAAAAGAGATACTGGAAAGAACAAGAGAAATGATGCAAGAAAGAAGGGAAGGGGAGGGAGGCACTCTGGGAAGAGCACCTCTGGGGATGTGGGCACTTAGAGCTGCAAAATAACACCACACGGGGAGCAAAATGATCCTCCCCAGAGGAAAAGGCATTCCACTTTGTGCTGCACAGTTTCAGTTCTCAATTAGCAACTTCCAGTTTGAAGTTTGTTTCGAATGCCTGTCACCACTGAAGAGAAAATTGATACGGACAATGGCATTTTCTCAGGCCAGGGATTCACCAGCCTGGCTTCCTCTTCTTAGGAAAAAGGGTAGTTAGAGCTGCAATGCCTGTGGAAACCTGCTAATTAAGACTTCACAGGATCTTGGAACTAATTTGTGAATTTCAAGTAAAAGGCAAAGATAACAGAAGTTCAAAAGCCACCTCATTTAAAATTCTCACCTAAAAGCCTGCTTGGACTCTTTCCTTTGGTGTCCTGTTGTTTCAGCCTCCCTGGACACTGGTACCTCGTTTATGACACCCTCACAACTTGTCCTTACTTAGAGATGTGCTTGTGACAGGCGAGTCATTTTTGCATGAATAAAATGTAACGAGTTGTGGGTTTTATTCCCAATATTGCTGACTGGGCATTGGTGACTGAATGGATGTTTTTGTCAGGCTTGCCATACCTTTATCTAAAACTTCTATAAAGACCCAGCTCCAGCCTTTTGTAGGAATCAGCTGCCTCAGGCCTTTCATTCTGGATGACACCTACAAAACATGCCTGATGGCAGCAAGCTGGCAAAATTCTGCTTCTTTCCATCTTTGAGTAATTCCTTCATCATTCCCTCCATCACTACTTCTCTCTGTGGACAAGCTGCTACATGACATTCCCAAAGATGCTTTTTTGGGGCGTCTTTCTCCTTCCTACAGGTCATTCTGCTTTTCCTCTGCCATGGGCATGGAAATTACTTTGAACAGAATATAGAAAACCATCTAATCCTGCCCCATGAGATCAGCTAAGGCCCCAGCAGATACTTGCCTAGTGCCTTGCTGGAGCCCTCCATGAGCAGAGGTCCTCAGTCTCCTGCTGAACACACCATACCCATGCAGAATGTGTCCTGACATCTGCCCTGTGTCTCTCCAGCTGCAGTTTAAGCCCATGGCTTTTTGTCCTGTCAACAGCAGCTTGTTTCTCTCTCTGCTTCAGCATTTCACACATTTGTTACCATGTCTCCTCTCTGCCTTCTTTTCTCAAGACTGAACATACCAAATCCTCTCAAGCTTTACTCATTTTCAAGCTGCCTGATTGCTCTCATCAAGACTTTCATCAGCTCAACCATGAGCTTCTTGAAATGTGATGATCAGTTCCACACACAGCTGTCCAGGTGCTGCTTCACGTTCAGCTTTTGAGCAGTTCTGTTCCATGTCTGTAAAACATCACAGTAAGATTTTATGTTTGAATGAAGCTTACAGCTGCTACAGAATTATAGGTAATAAGAAAAAATAAGTAGTATAGACAAATTCTTGCCAGTCACAATAATCCCTGTTGCCACCCACTTCCTTTTCATATATTTCATTTTACTGTATTTATTATATGAATTTTAAATTCTCAATGTCAAAATATTCCTAACCTTACCATAGTATAAAGTAAAATTGGAATAAAAAGAAAACTGAAATAAATTAATTGTCCTGAAATGTACTTTTTCCTCTGAAATGTTACATTGTAAACATAAAAATTTCAGCTTTATTTTCCAATAGGGTTTATTTTTTTATAGATATTCCATAGAAGCCTGCCTGGTTCTCAATCACCTCTTACCCAACGTCTGTGTAGGGCCACCCTGATGGGGAGAGAAAACTCATTTCTCCCAAGGATATAAACTTTGTAAAATACAGATCTTGTTCATGAGAGCTCTTGTTCAATATTGTGTAAGATGACCCCAGCCTCCCCACCCACACTGTGAGGTTAACCAGCTAGTTAAGCAGCTGGTTAGTTACCCAGGGGCTGATTTCCCATGGCAGAGTGTTGGTGGCCCCTCCTCAGCACCTGCGAGTCCCAGGTACGGCACTTCCCTGCCTCCCCACGCTTCCCCTTTCCATCAGGCTCCGGTGATGTGAACATCCTCGTCCTCCCCCGGGAAGGCTGATGGCAGGTTTGACAACACGCTTCAATCAGCGCTGAATGAACGTGTCAGGGAGGCTGATGAATCAGACACAAACCCTGGCGGAGCACCGCACCCATCTCCTGGAGGAGCCAACATCCCGTTTGTGGGCCGTGCTCCAGGGCTCTGCGCTGGGACAGCACCTCAGTCCAGAGGTTCCTGCATCTCGTCTGCTGTTTGATGTCCTGAGGATGGTTTTACATGACACTTCCCCTTAAAATACACGTGTGAATTGATATAAAGGAGAAAAATATATTTAATTGAAAGATGAGAGGGCTTTAACATGTTTAACTGATCCATTCTCATCTTTTAACTATCAGAGATTTAAAATTATTATATAGGCCTGTGACTCCACCTGGAACTTACATGGATTTTACTACATTAAAGCTGAGGTCTTTTAATCCAAAATAGCAAAAAAAATGGACATTTTAGATGTCTGCCTTGGAACAAAGAACATCTTTGAGTAACAAGGTGAAGCTCCTAGAAGAAAAACCAAAAAAGTCTAGAAGTGCTGTGCCAGTAACTGGAATTCTTTCTTGTTATCAATGAACAGCTCTCAAACATGCAGGTTTGGAGAATTAGTATTTCAACCAATTTACTTATAAAATTACAGCAAATCATTGAAATACAGATGTAGAAACTTCAGCTATCTCCTAAGAGTCCAGCAGAAAACGAGTTTACATCACTTTTTCTTTCCGAGAGTTTTAAATAAAACTTTTCATAAAATATGGGGTGAATATGAAGCTAGAGACAGTTCTGATAAAAGGTTTCTTTTGGATTTGTGTCTAAGCACCAGCCCCATCCCCATGCTGACCATTTTCAGCATTGCAGTTGCATTGCCAAGGAGTCCCTCTCTCTTTTACAAGAGGAAGAAAACACTGCACAACGTGCAGCGTACATCGATTGTTGTAACTCATTCTCGAGAACTAATTTTGAAACCCTCAGACCTCAGCCAAGCTGTTAGGGATTTTGTCAGTTTAATATTACAAAGCCTGTGGAACACTTTATAAAGTGGACCTTGTAATAATCTGTATGAATTCTGTAAATCCACCTTGTAACATTTGTATTTTTACAATATTGAGCAGAATATCATAGTGTACCTTTTTCAGTTTGTTTTGTTCCTCATTTTCCTGCACCAGTTTTCTGGGAGATTGAATTTTAAAACAGTACAGAATAGCTGTATTTAAAACCTACCTATTTTTGGATCTTAATAATGAGTCTTCTGAGACATTAGAGATTCAGAAATTCAGGACAACTACTGAGGGATCTGTTCAGCTCCCCACCACTCTTCTTCAATGATGGGCAGCGTTTAAATACTTTCCTCCATAAAAGGCTACTTGCATTAAATTCTTGAATAAGAAAATGAGACATGAGGTTATCAAGAGTAATGTTAAATGTCAGCTTCCTTTGTTTCTGCATGTGACATACCACAAACAGAATGTATTTCATTTACAAACCCAGTATGAGTCAACAATACCATACAACTGCAGAGAAAGCAAAGATGACACCAAGACACTCAACAGGAGTATTGCATAAAAGGGACAGGAATCTGCCCAAACCGTTTCGTGATGGTAAGGCTTCATCTAAAGTCTGAGCATCTCAAGAGAGATGTGCACCTGTTGGGGGACATCCCAAAGAGCAGAAGAATGATCAGACTTCTGGAGCACGTGGCCTACAGAGAACATCTGAAAGGACGGGGGTTATTTGGTGCAGAGATGATAGAGAGGAATTGGAACCTTCACACATGAAAACCCTGCAAAGAAGAGGAAGGAAATAAACTGTTCTCTGCGCCTACAACAGCTGTTCCGTGCCTACAGGACCTGAAAAAAAAGGAAAAGGTTTAAATTACAGTAACACGAGCTCAGTCAAGCATTAGGAAACTCCCCGACTGTAATGACAATACAACAGTGGAAGGGATCACAGGTGGAGTCTCCATCACTCCAGGTGGGACAATAAGTGCCACAGTGCAGTTACAGCCTGGGCCACTGCACTGGGTTAGGTTGCCTCTAAGAAAAGATCCCAGCATTTTTATCATGATTCTATAATCTACACTTAGTTTGTGTCCAATTGAACGAAGGCTATCTTTGCCAGGCAGGTGATTCATACTTATGTTGCCTATAATAAAATCATCCTTGTTCATTTTAATAAAATTCTCTCTTAATTTGTTCTTCCTTCCTCAAGCCTACCTTGCAGTCAGCCAAAGCCTTCTTCAGAGAGTATTGCTGATATATCAAAATGAGAAAAATATGAATATTTTCCCTTTGCAATTAAAATATGTTTCTGAAATTTAAAATGATTTTATTTCACTGTCTGGTTTGTTCTTTCTCCTCTGTCAAATACTGTTTTTTTCTGCTTCAGTCCTTCCTAAGTTTTACCTGGAGGAAAATGAAGAAACTGTATTTTTTTAATCATCACAGCTGGTGTGCCAAGAAATGCCAGTATTCCCTGCATAGTGGCCTTATTAATGATGGCACTCGGGCTCTCTAAGTAACATGTACGAGGCAGACGAGCAGGATTCAGGGTATGGAAACCCGGTTATTGCAGACTGCACAAAAATAGCAACAATTTCTTCTGTTTCACACAATCCTTAGTGCCACAATGGCCATTAAAATTGAAACTGCCATCTCTAAGCTAACAGAAAGATGTACAGCAAAGCCTTACGATGAAAAGAATTTCCACTATACATTATAACTGTTAATATAAAATTAAGCTGGAGGGCGAGGCAATGTTCCCTCAAATTCCATTACATAACAGGCAGTCATTTTAAGGCAAATACAGTGCATTTCTAGCTCACAGGACTGAATTTTTACCCACAGACCATGAGCATCCTCTGCTAAGTCTCAGCAACTGTTGTGTACAGAGAAGCACCGGGACCGGGGACCTGCACGAAGCTCATTCCAGAACACGGCCGCCAGAGGCAGGCGTGACCACAGCCACAGCAGCAGACACCCAGCTGCTCAAAAATAATTAAAGCAAAAGATTTTATTGCTTCACTTGATGATTAGTCACACAAAGTTACTCCAGTCTGCTTTTTAAGTCACACCACCTCCTGTAGAAGACTTCTCTGTAGTCATTGCAGCACACCTCTGGGTGCTGCATCGAAGTTACACTGCCTGACGTTTCCTTGTGACATGCAGAACAAAAATAATACCTTTTTTCCATTATATGATACAATTTATCCTGCAGCAGATGCCAGACAAACTGCATTAAATCTGCCAAATTCATTACAGGGCCTTAATATTGAAAATTTCATGTAGAAAGCTATGTCAGCATTCCAAGCTCATGGATTGTACAGCATCCTGTTTAATTCCTGAAGGGCAGGTGACTAGAATCACGTAGTAAATCTTACATTTTCTAGTAATTATTTTATTTACCTGCACTGAGGCAGGACAGGACACGTTTCTCAGTCTTGTGGCATTAGATTGTTTCAATAACTGATGTTTAACCTGGAATTGTCAAAACAATACAATTCAGAGGAACTCCAAATAAGCAGAGAACTATAAGATGGTAACCACCCCCCCTGCTCAGCTGCTGATGTCTTCACACAAATATAGCTGAAAAGGATTTCTACAAGGTCTGCACAATCTCTAATTGACAGTTAAGTGGAGTGCTTTTCACTCGGGCAGCTCAGGTTACTTACCACACAAAAACACAGGCATCGGGATCCTCGCGGTGAGAAGTTGTTCGCTAACCCCCAGTCAGATGACAAAGCATCCTCTGGCCGGGATATAACTTAGCTGGCACCCCTTTCTGTGCCCAGAGTCACACACACCTCTGTCCCAGCTCTGAGTCAGCTCCTTATTCAAATACGAGGCCTTGGTTTGTATTTCAAAGCAACGAGTGGATTGATTCGACAGCTATATCAAACCCTGATTCTCCATCTGGGAGCTACTGTGACAACCATATTCCTCTGGGATAAAGCAGTCCAGAATGCCCTGGAAAGAGCACGTGAAAGCTGGAGACAAAGAATTTTCAGCCTGGGGGTTACCCAGTCTATGAAACTGTCCTTTGGAGAACAACAGATGCATCCAAAACTCAGCCACCTCTAGAAAACACTGCAAATCCTTTCTGTTGACCAGCCTTCCTGGTGTGAGTGCTGCTTGTGAACAGTTTCACTCCCAGCTCTGCTATTTGTATTGATTTTGTGGAAGATACTCAACTGAGACCATGATGGTATCACAAAATCTAGAGACACAATTTTTTCGGTGTTACTTCCACTAAAATGTACACAGACTTCACGATTCTCTTCCTCTATTCCTGTCTGGTGTGAATGAATGAAAACAATGCAGAACTCCCACTCTGGTAACAAAACAACACCACTCACTGTCTTGCAGTGCTGGCAATATTGTGACTAATCTAACCTCAGCAGCATCCCCATTCCTCCAAGGAAACCTGGTGAGCACAGCTTATCTCTGCTGCCAGAACTCAGCTGCCCCATCCTACCTGCCATAAAATCTTCAAATCTCAGCTTTCTCTCTTCCAGGCACTGGCAGGGCTCCCGCAGGAGGATCGGGATGGGTTTCCTATCTATGGATGTGTCCATCTGCAGCCGTTCTCTCTGTCATGTCTTGACCGAAAACAACAGATGCCCTCTCCCTTACAAAAACCTTTGATACCAAGTCTCCATACTTATCCTGTTCCAAAATGACACTAGCACAGAGGCAAATAAATCTATTTCTATAAAAAATCCAAGCCTGGAGATTCTTCTGCTCTCCAATACATGAATGGCAGTGATATCCTACCAAATACAGCATGCTGAGCTACTGCATGGATCCGTAAACAGCTGCTTGTGTGGACTCACCTGAACCCTGTGCTGTCTGAACTGGCCTCAAAGACAAAATGTGCAATGGTGTGAGCACTCATGGTGCTGAATCAGTGATACAGAGATGCTTTGTGTGGGTCTGAAGTTGAGCAGTGGTCCATTACATGGAAGAAAAGCTTCTTCTCAGCCAGATTGAATGGGATAGAAAGCGTTCACAGAATCACAGAATCACAGAATCCTAGGGGTTGGAAGGGACCTCGAAGGATCATCTAGTCCAACCCCTCTGCCAGAGCAGGGTCACCTAGAGTCCATCACACAGGAACGCATCCAGGTGGGGTTTGAATGTCTCCAGCCAAGGAGACTCCACAGCCTCTCTGGGCAGCCTGGTCCAGTGCTCTGGCACTCGCACAGGAAAGAAGTTCTTCCTGATATTCACATGGAACCTCCTATGCTCCAGTTTGCATCCATTGCCCCTTGTCCTATCATTGGTCAGCACTGAAAAAAGCTTGGCTCCATCGTCCTGACCCTCACCCTTTACATATTTGTAACCATGGATGAGGTCACCCCTCAGTCTCCTTTTCTCCAAGCTAAAGAGCCCCAGCTCCCTCAGCCTCTCCTCACAAGGGAGATGTTCCACTCCCTTAACCATCTTATTGGCTCTGTGCTGGACTCTCTCAAGCAGTTCCCTGCCCTTCTTGAACTGTGGGGCCCAGAACTGGACACAATACTTCAGGTGTGGCCTCACTAAGGCAGAATAGAGGGGGAGGAGAACCTCTCTTGACCTACTGACCACCCCCTTTCTAATGCACCCCAGGATGCCATTGGCCTTGGTAGCAGATCTCATTTTACTACAGCTTTGAATATGCTTTTCCTCCAATACCACAGCACACTTGTTATAATGCACTAGTATATTAAATAATTTAACCTGATCAAACAGGTAAATAGATCTGTAGTGCTCCATCTCTGTGGTGCTGTGCACAGCCAGGGAAGCAGCCACTTGGAACAGGAATCCCCACCGTAATTACACACTAAAAATATTTAACATTTATCATGTCTTTCTCATTAACGTGGTTCATCTCACGAGCAGGTACTTTGCTGAGCAGCCAGGTACAGGTGCCTGTGACACTTGGTGCCTCTGGGAGAAGGTCTGAGGTGACTGTGACATTAAACTGAGGTGACGTTGACATTAAACTGTTGGGAAACAGGGAAAGTTACACGGTGCTGCCCAAAAATGAGACTGACAGAAAGAGAAGGGTCAATTTTTCTTTGGATCTCCTTTTTTTGTGCTGTGAACCTTTTGGTAGACACCCTCTGGCACCCTCATGGCACAAATGAATCTGAGGGTGTGGATGTGGAGGGATGTACCTCACGAGTCCTTCAGGAGAAGGCTTCTGAGAGGGGACAGGGTTCCTTCTGGGAGGTCTTGGAAGGGCAGGTGAGGGAGGGGAAGAAAGAAAGGGAGGTCATTCTGGAAGGAGAGGGGGGACAGACAACAAAAGGTGTGACCAGAGGTGCCAGGAGGGGAGAAACGACCCCGTGGGGAATGTGAGACAGCAAGAGGGATCAGTCCCTAAGGGATAAGGGTAGATCCAGAGCGGGCCTGAGTGGCCAAGGAGGTGAGGATGAAGGGGGAAACTCTGAGGGGAAAGGGCTCCCCCTCGGCGTGAGGCGCTGAGGGAGCGGGGCGAGGGGCTGAGGGGATCGCCCCCCGGTGCGGGGCGAGGCGCTGAGGGAGCGGCCCCGGCGGCAGCGGGGTGAGGCGCTGAGGGGAGCTGCGCTGAGGGGAGAGCACCCGGGGGCAGCGGGGCGATGCGCTGAGGGGATCGCCCCCCGGTGCGGGGCGAGGCGCTGAGGGAGCGGCCCCGGCGGCAGCGGGGTGAGGCGCTGAGGGGAGCTGCGCTGAGGGGAGAGCACCCGGGGGCAGCGGGGCGATGCGCTGAGGGGATCGCCCCCCGGTGCGGGGCGAGGCGCTGAGGGAGCGGCCCCGGCGGCAGCGGGGTGAGGCGCTGAGGGGAGCTGCGCTGAGGGGAGAGCACCCGGGGGCAGCGGGGCGATGCGCTGAGGGGATCGCCCCCCGGTG
>VZRW01005919.1:5659-37046 GCA_013398125.1 Aegotheles bennettii
CAGTTGCTGTGGTTGGGCAGCAGTCATGCGCCTATCTCTCCTCTGCTGCCCTGCTTGGTGTAGTCCTGCCCCTTGGAGTGCACTCGCTCTGCCATACATCTGACCCTACAGTAAGCCCACATTTTAGGGACTGAAGCAGAGAGTTAACCTGTTAGTTCTCCCATGTAGGTCAGCCTTCTGTAAATTTATGTTTCTAAACAGGCTTAGTGTAGAGTCACGTGAGTGATGCCAAAGGCAGTGCGAGTCTTCCAGAAAGATCTTTGGGCTTGGCAGGAAGACATCACAAAGTAGAAAGCCATCTTCTCTTTGACTGTCTCCTTCTGGTGGTCAATGGCCCTACCTGAAGAAGAATTGTGTCATATTTCCAGCTACCCCTATCTGGCCTACCTCATGGCCATTGGTTTGCACTGCAATGATGTGGATTAGATGGGGTGTGAGGGAAGCAAGATTTTATGTGCAAAAGTTCCAAAAAGAGACCTATGAAAAAAGATGAGAAGTGTGGCAGCTTGGCCCTTTCTAGCTTCCTCCCACTACGTTTTGTCTCCTTCCCCCGGTACAGTCTGTCACGGTGACTCTGAATGCCTGACAGTATGTTCTGCAGGAATACAGCTGATTACTTAGCCTCATTTTTGAGGCTGAAGAGGGAACACTTCTGGGTCCACGTGCATTAATACTGCTGCAAGTATTTCTGCAAGACAGGAAGCTGAGGTGAGCTTTTGAGGTGCAAAAAGGAGCTTTCTGCTTCTTTGTGTGTTAGCAGTTGGTTTAAGTCTCTTAATTCCTAAATTTCTTCTAAAAAAAATCCTAGTTCCCCCATTTCTGTTGAAGGCAAAATTGCCCAACATTCAGCAGTGCTGACTAGCTTAATGACAACCACAAACCTGTACCTTACATAAGGCATTACTATATCTGGCTTCCAGTTCCTAGGGGTGCTCAGAGTAAAGCTATTCCCACACAAAGGAATTCAGCTGTTTCAAAACTTTAAATTGGGCATGGTGGAGATGGAAGTCAGCTCTCCTATTAAAACTGGAGTATATTTATTTTCTCCTTTTGATGCTAGGGACTGCAGTGGTCAGCCATATGCAATGAGAAGGCTGGTCTTTAATGTTTACATGTGTTGAATTTAAAAGAAGGCTTTCATACCTCATAATTGCTAAGGCAGTGATTAAACTGTCTATGGAGATCTTTAAGAATAAACCAAGAGTATACGTATGACACTGTGGAGTTACAGATAAATTAGTATTAAATTTAATAAGCTAGAGTAATTTCATATACTGATCAAAATCTAGAAAAACAGCTTTGAAATCCAGTGACTATTATTTGGCATTATAATGTGCCAGGGTACGGAGCTGCAAGGAAACCGAGCCATTACCATTGACTGGCTGTCAAACTTGCCCAAAGGTATGACAGAATTGATTCATTATTTTCTCTTCAAAAACATAAAATATAATAGATTATAACAATTCCCTCCCTCTCGAGGACCAGAATGCCATCCTTGGTCTTTATGGAATAACACTGAACTTGGAGAAAAGCTTACAGCTTTGATAAGTCTTTACAACATCCCAGGAGTGTACAATATTCACACCTTAAAGAGCTTTTCACAGCTCTCCTTTTAATTACATAAACAGAAACAAATATTTAAAATATAGGCACAAACTCTCTTGTAGGCAAACTCCAACAGAGGATTTATTTTTGTTGCTTCTTTCATTTTTTTCCCCACAGAAAGGTTGTCTACATGTAGGTGACAGGAAATGCTCCCTACCTCTATAAAGACATGAGAGGAGGATTTCAAAGGTTTCAGTAAGTATGAAGTTTTGCTTCAGTCTTTCAAACTGCATGTGCCCCTGAATCAGCTGAAAATGAAGAAGTCTGAAGCAGGCTACAATTTCTTCCACTAAAGAACCCTGATACTGTTTTTCGTGTGGAAATAGAGGAAGGTCATGTTACCTTAAAGTATGCCCTTCTGGATCTAAGCCCTGTTGCTTCTGAGCCCCAGGAACCACATATTGCAGTTGTCCTGCCTCTGAAGTGCCAAGGCTTTTTCCTTTAATCCCAGCCATACCCACACTGAAGCCAGAGCCTGCCCTATAAATTGAAGATACTCCCTCATTCAAGAGTCATCATTAGCACAAGAGGCTTGGAAAACACATGTTTACTAGGAAAAACTGTAGTTATGTATGTTGCAGCCTATTTTTGAATCTTCTTCCTGCTTTTAATTTCATGAAGGAATGCATATTAACTGTGGCAGTAACATCTGCAGAAGGTTCTGGTGGCCCCTTGTCCCCAGAATGCTCCCACTGAGCCCCTGCTGGGCAACAACTCCTTCTGCAAAGCAATGTCTGTTGAGCTGGATTTCTCCCCAGCAGAGTGCCAGGACCTCAAAGGGAGAACTCATCGCAAGTAAATCAGTGTCAGCATTCTAAAGTGCTCTCCTTATTGAAACAAAAAACCTGAGCAAGTAAGTTTCCATTTCACCCCAGAAGCTCTGCCATGGGTACACCTGGTCCTGTGCACAGCTGAAGTCATCCCCACAGCCGGGCAGCCCAGCCAAAGATGATTTTTAGGCTGACAACAAGGCAGACGAGTCGTCAGGAGGTGCCAGGGCACACTGGGCTCAGACCTGCTCATGCTCTCACCCTTAGCTGCAGCGATACTATAACCTGAGTGCTGGGGTAGGGAGGTTAGTTTTTAAAGCGCACAGCAGAGCTTTTGGCTTTTACAGTAGCACTTCAGCGTTGTATGAGTAGCTGCTGGTTCAATTTAGCAGAGTAGTGTGGTGAAACTAACTATAAATGTGTTAGCTCAAAGCTGCTGCTTGTGCATCTCCACACTTGTGCCCAATGGGCTTGGGAACTGCTTTGTTTGAAACTTCAGGCTAATTTTGATTTGAGATTATTGAGTTCACCAAGTGGGCAGCACCAGCGCATGGATACTCCAGTGAAGAAAATCTATGGAAACACGGTCATTACAGTGGATTCTGTGAATGCATCATTTTCCAATGTGGTTCACTTAATTAAATTTTCTCATACAGCTATTAAAATAAATGAGAGTTCCTATACTGTGTAGTGATGTGGCCTTGAGCTAACAAACATTAACCCTATGAAATACAATTTTGCTCCATAGGTTTGCTGTAGGAGCATTTAGTGGCCTGACAGCCTTATAAAACCAAAATATGGTCTTTTCATATGGGGTAATACAGTTTCTTTGCAATGTATAAGTTGAAAGCCCATAGTGACAGAGACCTTAATTATGGGCACCAGGAAACACTCAAGAGAATTACAAATTAATGTACATACAAACAAAAAATAAGTAATGATCATTCAATCACAAGAGCCTGGATTTCAGGGTAAAAATGTCTGTGTCTGTGCTGGAGAAGGGATGAAAACCCAAGCAGCTGAGGTGGACAGAGGTAGAAGAAATTAATTTAACCAAAGCTAGTTATGTTGGAAGGCAGGGAACCTCCCTCTGATGATGTTCATCTTCCAGAGAAAAAGAGCTCCAAAACTTCTAGAGTTTTAAATTCCTTCCACACTGAGATAAAGTTGTAGGTGTTTCACTGCTGAGGACAAACCACATTTGCAGGCAAGGGTGGAGAGACTGAAGGAAAACACTACATTGCTACATTTCCCTTATTTAATGGTCTAGAGGGAAGCTGAATGTTTTTATTACTCCCATCACAGCAATAGAAAAAACACAGTATTATGGATAAGATTTCAGTCATCCATATATGCGTGTGTATGTGTGTGCATGCAAGCACATGCTGCTCTCCCAACACAATCAAATTGGAACTGGTTATTTCAGCCAGGACTGTATTGTTGTAAGAAAGCCTTTTAGGTGGACAAGTTTACAGTTTAATTTTCTACAGGCCCAGTAAAAGAACTGAGAGAGAAAGTACAAAGCAGAAAGAGAGCTGAAATGGACTAAGTCTGTCCATCTGGCTCTTTTCAGCAGCACCCAGATTGACAAATTTAACAGGTATGAGCCTTCTCAACATTGTCAGTACTGGCATTTTATCCAGGTATATAACAGTAATCATAATAGTGAAGCTGGAACTCAGAGAATACGATATTTCTTGCAAACCATGTGAAACTGTATTTATGCATGGTATGAGGCTAGTAAATCTATGCTTCTAGGATTGATATTTGTATGCATTTGCGCATTTAAATGAACAATGTGGTTTTGATATTTCTGAAAACACAGATTCTGTTCTCCACCTAGAGCACTAGGAGGCATTTGAAAGAAAACAATAGAAATTAATCCATATTGTGCCATCAGTATACCTGTGTTCTGCTTTGAACAGACTGCGCTCAAAACCAGCTATTTTGAGCAGCTTCAGCTTCTTTTATAAGGCTGCTCCTCTTCCCCATGGATTTGCATGTGAGCAACCAGTCCCTAGACAGCCTGAGAACACGATCTCCCACCCACCAAATGCCTGTACAGAGATCACAGCTGAAAATAAGATCTTACAGTCCCCTGTCCCAGGGAGCTGCCTGTCTGTGTTGAGGGAGGGAGTGAAAAGGAGCATGTGTTTCTCCAATAGATGTATTTCCCCTCGGAGTTAGGCTGAGCACATCCCACATATTTCACGTAAGCTACTTAGTTAAGAGCTTTGAGCGGTTTGCTGGTGGGGTAGGATCTAACTAGCCTGAGTGTAGGAAGACAACATATCCCATTCCTTCCTCCCTGATCTCTTCCCCTGATCATCCATACATTCACTTTTCAATGTGTGTAAAGCAGTATGCTAAACTGGATTCAGGGGGTGTATCTTCAGAGGGCAACATATAAAAACCAAAAGACAAAGGAAGACAACAGGGAATCTCCTAAACCTCCCATCCAACCCAAAGCATCTCCTTCAGGCCCACCAACAGCAGCCTTCAACAAAAACACAAACCCAGAAATAAACAATGATCACAATTAAGTTTCGTGCTTCAAAAACCAATTAGATAAGTGATACTTCTAAGAAAGTAAACTTCTTCTATAAATGCTTGCTGCAGAACTAAACACTTTCTGAAATACAGCAGCTTGCAGCTGGAGAAAGAAAATACCACAACATTTATGTGTAATCATTAAGAATTATGTTAAACAGTTTGATGGGGAGAAAGTGCAGTTTTCCTGAAAAAAAATTCTAAAGAAAGAACTCACAACTTTTGGAAACAAGATCCAGTGTACCAGATGTCTCTGATAAGAATAAGTAATTTCAAATGTTTCTTACTATTGCTACAACTTGTTCAGCTTCATCGGATTCAGCAAAACCTGCCTGTTTGCAGAGAGAGACTTCCACGCAGCCGTTAGCATTTCCATTACAAGTTTGATCACAAATCCACTGAAATCAAGAACACCACACCTCATTTTCCAGTGGGACTGAGTTGGATGGGACATTTTATGCAACTGGAAACAATGGCCAAGAATGAAGCAAAGTATTATTGGTGATTTCTTAAGAACAAAGTGCAAGGCACCATACAGGATCAAATCTTCATCATCAAGAAGAGTCAGCATTTTTTAGAAATCCAGGATGCATTTTTTTTTTCAACCTGTTATAACATTAACTAATCCAAGTCCTTGTAACCCTCCAATGTTATAACCCAGCCCAGTCCCTGGAGTGATGCTATCATGTTCCCTTTTGGCTTCATTTCCCTTGCAAAGGACAGAGGAAAGATGACAGAAATAGCAGTAGAAAGTAAATAACATAAAAGGATGGTATTAGTAAATATATTTGTTTCCTGTAAATCTCAACACAAACTGGAGAAAGGCGATAAGAACTACTGGTCCTGTCTGCAGCTGGGGCCCTTGTTCCCAGCTGAGGCAGACAGAGGGAAAAAGCAGATGCCTCCATGGGTACAGCAAAGACAACCGACAGTTGTTTCTTCTTCCAATGCACTTCATTGTGAACAGAAATCATGTTCTTTTGCAAAGCATGTTGCCCTAACGTATTTTTTTCTGACCAAGGAGCTTCCAGCTCAGCCATGAAGTTTGTCATACTTCACTTTTCCCAGCTTGGTAACTACAGCCAAAGACCCCAGTCAACACAGGTTCAAGGCAGACTGATTTTCAGATCCTACAGGTCCTTTTAGTGAATCCTGCAATGAACCAGGGAAAACTTCCTTTGGCCAAACCCTTGTTTGCTGACTGTGTTCATTCCCTCTGCATGAACTGACACATTGCTCTCGGGAAAAAACAGGACAGACAGACATTTGGACAGATGTTTCCATCCCTGTGCCTTCAAGATGATTAAGTTGAGTCTTTGGATTGCTCATCAGCAACTCTCCTTTGAAAGAAAAGAAGAAATAAAACCTTGGAGGAAAATGATTCCTTGGAAAAAAAACTTAAGAAAGGGTTTTATTTTGCATTGAGTACAGAGCAGATTTTGACATGCAGAACATCAGTTATTAAAACAGTCAAATAAAGTGTAATCTTGTTAAGGCAAAAATAAAGATGGGTTATGTACATATTTCAAATACATAGTCATATTACGCGGCGTATCCTTTCGAAGGAAAAGCCTGTCAGGCTATGATGGGTAGATATACTGCATTAGATTTTCTGTTCCCAAAATGTAGCAGTGAAATAGTTAACAAGTCTGGCTTTTACATTGTCATAAGCAGACTTCATTGCTAGCATCCCACTGAGATGAATGAAGGCAGCTTATGTCTAGTGTTATTGTTTCCATGTGTTTGGCTCCAGACTCAAGCCAGCATTCCCCTCAGTTTATACTTGAGAGGTTATCTTCACCACCAGAAGAGACAGGAACTTTCTGTAAATATATGTGTGTAAAGAGAAGGGCAAATACAGGTTAACTCCACTTATTCAGTTTCAGCTTTCCTGAATGAATGTTTTGATAGTTATAGAAAAACAATTTTTGTTTACAGAAGCTTCTGATTATCTGAGTGGCTGAAATGTCCCTTACAGTGCATTTGTTCTGTTTTAAATATACAGGGCAATCTGATCGATACTAACATAAAGTTGTCTCGAGGTTGATAATTTTTCGTCTTTTAGGCTAGGCAATGAAGTACCAACTAACAAAGAACACAGCAAACTATGCAATCAGGAACTGAAAATGGAAGGGACAAAGTCTGAGTGAATGTGATTTTGAAAGGGGAAGGCAAACAATCTTCATTTAAGTAAATGAAAATATATCATTTGTAACAGTAGTGCTCCAGAAGGAAAATGTGTATAGAGTGGAATTATTTCGGTCAACTTGAGTTTCACCAAATGATTCTCTCTAAAGTCTGGGTTTGTTTCCCTTTCTCCATCAGTTAATCTACCACTGAAGTTTCTTCAGTGAAAAGTACACATTATTGTGCATTACCTGTGCTTCCCTGGAGACAAAAAGGATTCTGAAACAGCTTATGTGGATCAATATTTTTACCCTACCTTGAAAATTATCCTTCTTCTCTGAATGATAGGTTTCAAATAAAGGATAATTATTGAAATATTTCTCTTAGGGGGCAATAAAAGTGCTAAATACAATGTCCCCAGCAATATCTATTTTTGGTTTTTGCTGAATCCAGAATTGTTCTGATACAGAGTCGCATATATACTCCCCAGCTACAACACTGTGTGGTTCTTATTTTCTGTAATACTAGCTAATTGCTCAGGATTTTTCCTCTTTAGAGCATGAGATTTTTATTTTATTTTAAAACTGATCTATGAGGATACCATTCCACAGACTATTTTACTAGACATCTGGCAAGGAAGGAGGTAATACATGGACAAGGGTGATGTGGGAATGGCATCACAGTACTTAAGTTCTAGGTACTCCCTTTTTTTAAAGTAGTGAGTGTCTCATAAAGGGAGCCATCAGAGTGGCACTCAGGTGGCCTCAATCCCAGCTTTGTCCCACGCTTGCAGTTTCTTGTCAGCAAGAGGCCTCTGAGAGCTTAGCACTGAAAACATGGACTTACATGGAATTTAGGATGTCTGAATATGGTCCCTGGGAGCTCAGAAAATCAGACCTCCAAAAACCAGACTTCAGGCTGGGATGCAGACTTGTAAGCTGCCTGGAAATAGGAAAGAGGGGGTTATGCCTTAAGCTCGGTCCTTTGCAGGAACAATTCCAGAACAGAACTTTAAAACTTTGGTTCTGTGAGAGGTCCTTCTTTAGACACCTTAGTCCAAAGCTGAGATCAAGATGTAATTATTTATGTGCCCAACAGCAAAAGCATAGGCTTCCTGAGAGGCTCTATTGCCCTAACATTAGTTACTCAGATAAGTTAGGGCCAGGTAGATAATTTGACAATTACAAATTTTAATTGTAGAGATGTTCTAATAAGCTACCTCAGAATCGAAAGCAGCAAGCCCATTTCTTATCCAGTCTAAAGTGACACGAGTGCTACACTGGTCTACACTGAAATACAAGAACCTGTCATACGAAGAGCTGTTCCTCTATTCAGCTGAATCTCACTGAATTTTACCAGCACTAACCAACACAACTACTCAGGTCCATTAGCAATATCAGTCCTCTGGTGTTAGTATGATGGGCTTCAGCAATAGCTATTCAGTGAAGCTCAAAGCTGTGCATGACTTGTATTCAAAACTCCACTGGTTCATCATTACAGCCAGTTCAAAAATTACCTTTTCTGAGAGTCATTATGCTGAGTTTGAATGGTCTTGCAGAAAGCCTGCAAGGTCTGAGCAGTGGATGCAAATGAGGTGTTCCAGAGATGACAAGCCAAAAACAATGGGGACAGAGTGACCTGGAAAGGTCTGTCCTTTCAATTATTATGGTGGCACATTGCTTGAACAACCTTAATTTCCTCATAATGAAGGATTATTTTGGTGGGGAAGCAGAAGTAAACATGATTGTTGACTTTTTAAAGACATACTGAAAGAACAGGCTACAATCAAATTCTTGTCATTAGTTGATGATAGCAGAACAAAAATAATGAGGTTGAAGTAGCAGCAGAGAAAATTAGCCTAATGGAGAACTCTTCATCTGTAGACTTAGACAGAGATGGATTTTGTCATAGCAAGTGGTGTAAACATGTTCATCAAAAATACAGAGCCTTAGATTAAATACCTTTCCAATAAGGATGGTTCCCAGGATAATGGCTTTGAGATTTGGGATGGACTAAATGCCTTCCTTCTTTCAGCTAGGTCTCCATACATTCTTTCTGTAAATCATCCTCCTGTCCTTGAATGACTCAAAAAAACCCTACAAAAATTCTTTGGGTTATTTTATGACCCAGCTTTTACTCTTTTGTTTCCATGACCATCCCTTCTCAATCCTCTGGGATCACAAGTTCTGTCTCCCTTGGCTGCAGAAATTTAATAAGAACCAAATTTTGATCTTGGTTGCATCTATTCTGCTCCAGTATAATAAGCAGCATTATGTGAGTGAAATGTTAAATAGAAAACACAAATAAGGTTAAGTGTGAGGGGAATCTTTCAGTCTCTCTCGTGCTTTTAGGGCTCAGGTTTTCCTTTATGGCTACATACCAAACAATATTATGTTCCCAATAAGAAGGCAGTAATCTTGCCTCGGACGCAGGCTTGGACCTCTTTCGGCTGCTGGGTGGGGAATGCAGTGGCTTGGCAGCCAGTGCAGCAACAGTTTCAGCCTGAATCATCTTCCTCGGTTCCATGAATATCAGCAAATTTAGCCCTTCAGCTCCCAAATTTGAAAAGACCTGATTCAGCAGAAACAAATTCACAACAGAAATGCGTGCAGGAATGAAAATAACATCAGGAGGGAAGAGAAGCAATTATGAGCAGGTAAAATTGCCTGAATGTGTGAAAGTCTCTATTACGCTTTTACTTGTTTTTGCATTTTGCATTGGCGTTGAATACCATAGCTACATTGAACCTGTGCAGGGCTCATGTGAGAAGCAAGACACTAAAGTCAGTGAAATCATGGGAATTAAGGTGCTCCTCAGCACTACCGCCTGAGGGACATCCATGTCTACAAAGAGAACTGTAACAAAGACAGGAAATCAGGTCGCCCAGACCTGGTGGAGTGAGTAAGGGTGGACGGCCCATAGTGGCTTACAGAGACACAGGCTTTCCTTGTGTGCAGAGCAGCCACAAAGGCAGGATCTGTTCTGCCTAGAGGTACTAGGTAGGCAGTGGGAACCAAGAAGAACATTATTTCCATCGTGCTAGCATTCTGCAGCAAACACTGTGGAGAATTCGCATCCAGTTTTCCTGGACAAACCACCACTACGAAGAGAAGTGTTTCTGACATACAGGATTCAGGCAGGCAATGTGTGTGGGGTGTCGAACTCCCTGTGCTTGTGCTATGCAGAGAAAGTATGTGTGGTTTTGTATGCAAAATTTTGGGTAAAAATACAGGCATGTCTACCTGACAGAAAGTATGTGCTTGGGTTACTCAAATTCTCCTTTCTGGCTGTCAACAGCCAGGGCAGATGGCAATGCTATTGGCATACTTTTTTTTTTTTTTCACATGCTTTGAGGAAGGAACAGGAGGAAGCCAAGTGACTGGGAGGACCAGTTCCTTCTCTCCATCCATCCTTGCTATGCAAGTTCTTGATAGTTCTGGGGAGAAGGGAAGATAAATCTTCAGGGACCAAAGAGGAGCTTGATCCCATGGGACTTTGGAGGAGGCCAAAAAAGCAGCAGGGACTTTGTATGTGATGCATATGGTGAGGCAGGAAGAACTTCCCTAGAGAAATGTTTTTTCATTACGAAAATAAAGATTGTAGAGCTCTTGCATGATTGTTAAGAAAAACTCAAGTTTAAAGCCTGTCATGTCATTAATGTAAGAGGTAGGCTAAATATTAAAAGGATGAAAACTTTGGGAGGAAGGAAAGGACACTGTGTGTCCCTCAAGCTATGCATCTACACTAATAACAAGATACTAGTTTGAACAAAAATGTTTCTAGCTGTTACACTTCAGCCACCATTTTTAAAAGCCATTTGCCCTTACAAGCAAAACAGCCTGAGAGATAATTTTGTGACTGCCTGATGAATTTTCTACACTGTTTCAGGAAAAAAAATAAATAAATCTTCAACTCCATTATTTGTATGGAGAAAGACCTTGAGCATTGACAACTGTCGGAGTCTTCTTCCGTTGAAAGTCACTGTTTTTTTATCCTAAATGCTGAACTGGAAGAGAGCCACTAATGTGACTTGTACAAAATGGACCAGTTAAGGAAGAAAGGTAAAATGGATGTCTTTGGGCTGTCCCTTGTTTTGGGCCACGAGAGCCAAGTTCTGAGTGACGCTGGCTGCTGTGGCAATGCTTTGAAGTGGCTGGCTGCAGCTCCCACCTGCCTTCACCATGCTGCCTGTGCAAGGGTGTGGTGTGGAAGGAGCAAGGAGAATCCTCCCTGACCTGAGGATGGGTCTGCTGATGGCCAAGAGAGCTTGATGCTGGGCAGTGAGAGAAATCTTCTGTAATGCAGACTCACATCTGGCCCATATTGTCTTTTTCTGGTTCAGCCGATGCCTTTTATCATGTGAAAATACTAAAACAGATCCAAAGTCTCCATGTATAATTGAGGCTGTAGCTGTTGCTTCTTTTTTACTATTATTTGAGAAAACCTTTATAGCTCCCCTTAGATTTTGCTGCTCATGAATTCTAAGTCTGCTCTTCAAAGCAGAGGAAAGCAGCTTTCTGGTACTGAGAGCTGTCACATCTCTTGTAGGAAGGTAGACAGCTTGACTGCTCCAAGCTGTATAATTGCAACAGCCAAAGAAAGGTTTCACTTCTTTTTCCTTTCTAGGGCACACAAAATGTAGAGGCAGACAAGGTGTCTTTACACTGTCCCTCGAAAACAGATTTCCATGCTGTTCTTTCTAGCTAATCCCATTTCTTCATTGAATGTTCATAGAGCAAGGGCAGGAGCAGCACAGACCTAGCCTTGTTTGCTGTCTTTCCCACAGACCGCTTTGCATGTTGCCTCCAGAAAGTCCAAGCTCTTTAGATGTTACGTGGGTCTGCAACCAATTCCTCCAGGCCACTTGAAAGGCCAGGATAAGCGGAAAGGTCTATAGCTGTCACGGGGAGCAGGGAGGGGGATGGTAACAGGTATTTTGAGGGTAGAGCATCATAGCTTTGCTACAAGAAGGGATGGTCCCTCCAGAGCCTCCCAGAGTATCCCCTCTGTAGCTGTCAAGCGGCTGCAATCGTGGGACTGGCCATAGCTCCACAGGTGCTGATGGGAGAGGCTGCAGCTTCCTGAATGCTGGCAACAAACAACCCTGGCCAGAGGCAGATAAACGAGTAGCTGTAGAGAGCAAAGAAGCTTATGGGTATGCAGGTCAGAAGGGTGTTACAGGACCACTGCAGGACGTAAACTCTTCCTGGGTTTTTTGGTTTTGGCTGCTTTCATCTCCAGGGGCAGGGTGCCCTGTCTATGTTTTCATAGCCTGTAATAACAGATGCTTTTTAATGAGTGCATGGACAGACAGCCTATTGTCTGGGTTTATGCCTCAGAACTGCATGGTGGGAAGGGCTATTGGCACTTGCTTTTGTTTACTCTGTTTCTGAGGACGTGTGGTCCTTAGAAGGATGGGGGTCTTTCTGCCTTTCAGGTGTTGTTATGGGCAAGACCAGAACACAACCTGTTTGTGTTATATTTGTTTTTCTCGGAATAACCCAACTCATGCCCCTGCCTGAGAGGGACCTCTATGTATATTTAATCTGAACGGACTCTGAGGATGTCCAAATGGCCCCAATAAACAAGGGTGGCTGAGCTGAAAATACTTTCTGGTTGTGAAGGTTGCAATGTAGGCTGAGCCTAGTTAGAAAGCTTGGCTTGTGTGTACATATTTTCTCTTCTTTTAGTGTCCCAGTGGGGCAGAGAGTCCCTGGAAGGCTATCAAGCACGGACTGGCTTTCAGATCTTACTCCTTGCCAGCAGCCTCTCTGTGTGAGGCCAATAAAATTTGTTTGCACTTGACAACAATGGAGTATTTTTGTGCTTCACAGTGTGTCTCCTTGGGACTAACTGCTGTTTGCGAAGGCCCTTAGGTCTATCCCTCTCCTTTATCCCATGAAGGATGTAGACACCACCCTTTCTTGCTTTGTCTCTCTCTAGAAGATGGTGACTGCTATAAATGCTGGGGTGGGCTTACAGACTGGCTGGAGAGGAGTTGCTTCCAAGCACAGACCTGGGAGGGGTCAAAGAAGGGATAAAAGCTGGGGAAAAGGAACTTGGTTCTGAATTAAAGGAAATCATGAGTAAAGGTGTTTTTTGAAGAGGCATTGAGATGTGGTAGGAGTGTGGAGCAGCTAGCTGTTCTTCCTGCAGGACTAGGGGCAGATCATTCAATGTAATCCCCTCTTGTCCACCCATTTTCCTGCCCAGCCTCTGCTGCCAAAGCTGAGGGGCCAAAGGAAGAAGGCTGATCACTTATGGTGGAGGAAGAGGGAACTTCGAAGAGGCTGTGAAGGCCAACTCAGAGTACAGTTACACGTTCCATCTATCTTGCCAAATGATGCTTAGGAACTTGTTTTTTTGAGTGGTGGGGCACATGGCTAGTGTGCATCACAGCATGGGGATGGCCCAGGGTGATCAGGGATGGATTTGAGCATACTATGCAACCTTGCTAGGTCAGAAGGGAGTGATCAGTTCTGCAGGGCTGGAGCTCACTTTGGCACTGGTCCATGCAGAGGCCTTTTACCGTCTGAAATTGTCAGCCCCGGGTTGATCACCTTACGACTGGAGAGCAGTGTGGTCCCAGGAGCAGTGCTAACTCAGAGTGCCCCCAAGGCTAGGTGGCAGCATGCTCTAGGATCTCTGCCATATTCTTGTCACAGCAAAGGGTGTTGTGACCGTCAGGGAAGATTTTGATCCTTCTTTCTTTCTACCCTTATGAGATAACTATGGATGCCAAAAAAAAGATGGGATAGGCTGGTAAGTAGGTCATGGGGTTGTCATAAGACTGATGGCATACAGCAAATGAGAAAGGGTAGCGCCTTCCTAAAGGGTGCTGTAATGAGATGTGAGACAGATGTTCTGTTTGGGATGACCCAAATTCTGTGCAGCAGAGACTTGCTTGTTTAAGGCATCCTACAAATTAGTGAGAAAAGCTCCTTCACTAAGATGTGACAACCCTGCTGGCACAGTAATCTGCCAAGGAGGTGGGCAGAGCTCACCATGAGGGAAAGACTAGCTCCCACTCATGGAATTGCTAACCCAACAGTTTGCTGACCATAGCTCTTCTCTCACTTACAGAGTCTTCAGAACCTAACACAGAAGCCTTTTGTTGTGCAGCATGCGTCAGTTCTAAACCACTTATAAAATAAAATACTGTTCCTGAGAAGGATAATTATTACAGATCTTATGATCCAGAAAAGTTTTCTAATAACTCTGATCTGCATTGCCTGAAATATTTTGTAATGCTAAGAAAATGACAGTGTCTTTATTTCAAAAATTGTCAGAGAGGGTTATATTTATGTTATAGTTTGAAAGGGGCAGGCAAAATCTTATTGGCTTTTGCTGCCCAGACCCAGTGAACAAGGGGTGGAGTTTAGGCCCCTGTTGTGAAAGGGGGTCTGGATGTCAGGTATCAAGTATCAGGTTCCAGTATTTCCACACCCATCTTCCTGCCAGACTCTATAAAAGCGAGGAGNAAAAATTGTCAGAGAGGGTTATATTTAATACAGTTGTTTAAAACTCTAGACAGTATATTTTACTACTGTGCAATAAAAAAAAAATAATGTGAACAGTTACATCTTTCTCAAGCATAGCAGCTGGATATTTTTTTAAAACCTTAAGAGCTTGATTTGCCCAGTTCTTGTAAGGGACAATTAAACTTCATGATCTACACTTCAAAAAATGACCTGTGATTTTAAGCATTTTCATTTAATGGTTTCCCTACTTGAAATAAGTCAGAAGTGCTTTATGTGTCAAACTGATGGTGTTTGGTGGTTCTTGAAAAGCAAAATGGAAATATCTCAAGCAGACAGAGCCAGCTTTTCCCACATAATCAGCTGACATACAGAGTACTGGGTCAAAGGCTGTTCCTATATGTGCATTCACCTAGTGAATATGTATAACTAATTGCAAAAAGTGCTTCATTGAGTTTTTAAACAGGAGAACATAAATTTTGGAGAAGAAATTAGTATTTTATTTAAAAGGGAACTAACATCAAATGCTTCCTAACCTGTACAATAGAATGATGTGACGTTTCCCCTGCAGCTGTTTCACTTCCATGCTAGATAATTTGTATGGTCAGTTTGGTAAAAATTCGAAGCTTTAATGAAGTTTTCTGGCTCATTTAAAATCTGATGGGTTTTGTAAGATTTCAAATATCTGACAACATAGAAAATCTGAAGCGGCAGAGAAGATAAAGCAGTAGAAACCATCTTGCGACTTGTGTTTTTCATTTCACAAATGACACATTTCTTTCAGGAAGTAGTTCATACACTTGTTTAGTTTTGGAAAGGATTATTTGTTTGAAAGTGATACAGAACAGTTTTGGCTGCCTGTTACTGATAAATCAACTTTTCTGGAAGTTGACTGACTCCTCTGGAGCTTTGAAATGTATTTGCTTAGCTGAACAAGATAATGAAAAGGAACCAGTCCGGTCATTAATTATAACATTAGTCACATTTAAGTCAGCATTTACCACACCACAGTGCTATACATGAAAATTAGCTCTTGTTCCTGTTGCATCCAGGGGCTCCATATACTGGCACTTAAGTCAGTTAGATGAAGCATGCATGCAGAATTCAGTTTTTAGCAGGGGACGAAACTGACGCTTTGCTATTTATTTCAGGCAGACATAGCAAAGGCTGAATAAAGCTCAGCAAGATAGAATCAATTAGCAGTTGAGGCCTGCACACAAAATATTTTTATGCTTTCTGTGCAAGTATCATGATTCATTCCATTTTTTGATACTGTTAAACAATGGGTGTTCCTTAACAAGGGACGTCCTTATACATGTTATTTTATGTGTCTTGGTAAGTACAGACAGCATTCACTCTTGACAGCCATAGATCAAATTACAAGCAAGCTACAGAGAACTATGTTTCTGCAGAGGGAACCCTTAGTCCCCTGCTGGGCTCCTGTGAAAGAGGTGGCCAAAAGCCAGCTAACTTTGCTCCCCAACTGCAAGGAGCCTGGCTGCATTACACTGCTGGCAGCACTCAGCATCCCTGAGGAGGTTTCTCTGAGCAGAGTCCAAGCACAGCCACCACCCAAGGCTGCTCGGTCTGGTCTGCAGCTGGGGGAAGCTCGTGTTGCAACTCATGGCTAGGTTGGTGGTCAAGAAAAGACCTGTCCAGGGCAGCTGGAGCCTTGCCTCTACCAGCCACCAACACTACTCCTGCAGGACATGGTGGTGGTGGTGGTGTGGTTGCCACCACATCCTCAAGAGCATTTCAACTGATGCAAAAGTACATCCTGCACTCTTCCATAAGAGGAGAGTAACTTAAGCTGAAAAAAATTGCTTCACACAGGTACAGCCGTGCTTTCACAGTGGATTGTATAACTCGGTAAAATCGCTAAACAAGCGATAGAGTACACTGAGCAAATTTATAAATAAGACCTTTCTTTGACAAATGACAAAGGGACTGTAGTATTATTTAAGGCCATGACTTAAATGGGTGGGTGGTGAGGGTGACTTTACCAATTTCTATTCTGACAGTTACCGTTTATAATTACCATTTCCATTGTTCACCAAAACATTTGCAGCTATGCTTAATACTGGTTTGCAGATGATGTTCTTTTGTGCTGTATGCCAATACGCATCTCCTAGAAGACATATGGGCTTTTATATATATATATATGTATACATATACATACATATGCACACACACACACTAAAAGTGGTACTTCTTTAAAGGCCTGGTGGAACATCTGAAATTCTAGTAATGAGTTTGGCAAGGCTGCCCTTTAAAAGATTCATGAGTGACCAGGGAGGATTTTTGTGGGGTTTTGTTTTTTTGGGGTTTTTTTTATTTCTTAACAAAGTATCCAAGATGGCTGCATCTCTATTAAAAATCCATCCTGTTGACTGTTTAGGTAGAGTTCAGTGCCAGCTTTCATTTTAGCTTCAATTTATCACCTCACATTATTTTCTTACATTCTTCTGGGACAGAGGATTTCCATATTTGGTTTTCATCTTGGATTATGTCAGAAAAGTTTGAACAAAATAGTTTCAGCTAAATGAATGTGGAAAAAAATCTTCCATATGTTGTTATCAAAATCTTCTGCATCTGTTTAAGCCAAAAATGGCAAGCCAGAAATCTTTATGTTGGCTTACGGTATAGCTGCTTTAAGAAAACACTCTAGGGTTGAAGAAAATTGGTTAAGCAGTTTTAAATCAACTTGTCATTTTTTCTGCATACTATGTAAACCTCTTTTGTTTTTCCCCTCTCCCTTTTTCTTAATTTAGTTTTAAACCCTTGTTTAAAATGAGTTTGCCAGGGATCATTTACTAAGAATATCTTTAATGACATCTCAGTTATGGATACATTTGTCAAGAACTCCAGCTGCTAAGGCAAATTGACTTGAAAAAGCCAGAGTGGATGCCATTGCTTCAGTACATGAGGGCTGAAAAGGTTTAAAGTGTATTGTCAGCTCTCTTCACTAGTTCATACCAGTTCAAGTGTCAGGCCTGATGACCTTACTTAAGTCAGTACTGTGACACATTTTTGCATATGTACAGTCAAACTGTTTCTTACTTTTTTAATCTAAAGCAGAGAAATAATATACAAAGACTAGACTAAATAGAAAAGTTGACAAATACCTACTTAAAAGTCAGAAAATCACAAAGGCTGTTGCTACAACAGTGCTAAGATTTCACACTCTCTTTATGTTCTTAGAAAGCTTACAACCTGCTTTGACAAAAGCCCATGTTTAGAAAAAGAATAAGCCTTTAAACTCAAGTACTTAAATCCAGGAAAAAGTAAAGCTTAAGGTAGCGCATCCTGTGGACTACTAAGTATTGAATATTTTGGAGCCCAATGGATCGCCTCAGCAAGACAGATATTAAACACTCCCTTTCCTACCCCTTCTCTCCTGCAAGAGTGAATATGCTAGGAGCAGGGGGGCAGGGGCTTTTCTGTGAGATGGGTATTCAAATCTCTTCAGCCATGCATGCAAGCTCACCAGCAGGTCCCAAGAGCACTCTAACTCTCAGCTATTGTAAAAATAAATACATAAAAACATATGTAGAAAGTCCCCCACATCCTTCCTTTCCTGCCTTTGCTGTGTTTCCCACTGGCTAAACAGGGCAGCTGGGAGCAGGGCACTGGAAATGTCTTTCCCAGGTAGCTAACTTTCTCCAGACATTATAAAGGGAGCCTAGACATCAAATCCATGTGTGAAGTCAAGGAGTTATGTTATTCCCCCTTATGCAGGGAGAAGTACAGCACAGAGCGATTAAAAACAAAATTTCCAAACAGTCCACTATTTCTGCATTCCTCAGTCTCATGTAGAAAATCTTAAATACCCAAGGGTGGACTGTTCTTATTTTGTTAGGCTAGACTGGTAAATATTCAGCCAATCTGAAAAAAGAAATTCCACAAAATATTTCTAAAAGAACAGACTAATCATTTGCCCATGGTTGTATGGCAAATCAGTGGCAGAGGCAGAGCACATTTCCCTAGGACTCTGGATCAATGTTTTGAGCACACAACAGTCCTTTCACTTCTTTGTTACTATTTTGTTACCTGAATTACAGGGGTGTATGATGTGAGAGACACCAACCTCATTCTGTTCTGTTTTGAGGAACATTGCATTACTGTTTTATTTGCTGATCTACTGCATAAATAACCACATCTCAGGTGATTACAGGCACGTGAGGTACTACTGAAACCCATGTGCTGGCTGAGGCAGGCACATTACAAAAAGTCCTTCACGTTTAGGATGACAGTATTAAAGTTTCTGTGAAAACTGTGTTTGCAAAAAGAAGCCAAGTTAAGTTTTCATGTAGAGCTTTATTTTTGACAGTTTCTGAACCTTGGCTTTGTACTTTGCGTTTCCTTTTTTTAAGAGGAAACTGGGCTCATAACAGAAATTTGAAAGTCACATTCCTTGCTGTCGTTTTAGCGCACAGATGCGAAATTTTTATCCTTTAAAAAGAAGGAAAGGGGAAAAAAGATTTTTTCTGAAGTGCTGAGACTAGCAGCAGCCTGAGATCAGGGAATCTGTCTCCACCTTGGTCAGACTGTAGTGATTACTGCTCACAAAGTGACAGACATCCAGCACACTCCCTGTCGGCACTTGAGTGATTAATGAGATGGCATGCACAGAAGCAGGTGGCTGAATTTCCCTTGAAATAAGACCAGGTATAAGACACTCATAGGAGAGTGTTAAAATGTATACACTAAGAGAAAACATCAAATGGAGTAGTGTGTGTCCTGGGTAGACATAACATATAATGAGTGAAGTTCTGATAGAGCACTTAGCATTTCCTGAAACCCACAATCTGTTCAAATGTGGTCAGTACAGTGAGGTAAACAAGATCATCACTGCTGCTGTTTGTAGACTATATATGTGTGTGCATATACATGTAATTTATTATATATGCAGTGTGTGTACATATATGTGTGTGTATATAAAAGAGGTTATAGTATATGAAAACGTGGATCTGTTTTTAGTGGTTGAAGATCAGTGCAACAGAGAGAACTCAGTGAAGAATGATGAGCATTTCTCTCTTTTCTGATTAATCTGTGTTATTGGTCAGCATGTTACAGATGTGCTTGTCATTGTATACATTTGCACTCTAAACACTGTTTAGGTACATAACACATTTGCTGCAGGTCTGTCATAGATTATAAAATATAGCTATACTTACAGATACATAAATCACTACATTTAGCAGATGCTCTTTCTAACTTTGGTCACCACAGATGCTTAATTCAAGTGGTTTAATGCCAAAATGCAGAAGAACTAGGATACTAAAGAACTGGGATACTCCTACTAGAAAACCAGTTAATCTTCATGAAAACAGAATGACAATACTTCAGTGCTGTTTTGCTTGCAACACCTTTTTCTATACAGGCTACAGATTTTGACAAGCATCTCATTTTTGCTGTGAGTATACAATACCTAACTCAACAGGGTCTGCCCCTTAGACTCAATAGTTAACATACAATGGAATATTATATTATTATTTTATAAAATGAATGCTAAAACCAACTGATTTATTACCAAAATCTGTTTCTGCTTAGAGGCATTACTGATAACTGCATTAAGAATAATATGTGGCTCCATTAGCGTATGTGTATTTTTATTTAGTTGGATGTTTATACATATGTATCTCATGAGGTAAATTCTGGACAACTGTTATTGTACCCTCCCTTTCCTGTACACCAGCTTTACTTTTACTGAAACACAAGATAACATTTTAGCGGTCTCTCAAGACCTTTTGAAAATTGCTACATTGAATTAAAATTCTAAAGCAAAGCTGTACAGTTAGGAAAGGGATCTTGAGCTATACTTCTGACCACCATTGGCACTAAGGTAGGATAAAGACAGACTGTCCCTTTCAGATTATCTGTTCTAACCTCAAACCTCCACAGGAAAGAGGCTTTCCACAACTTTCCTGTTGCGTAATCTGTTAGATCATTCAATTATACTTGTAGCTAGAAATCCTTTCCTAAAACTTTAGCAATACCCTATTTCTTTCAAAATATACTAGTTATTTTTGGTCCAGCCCCCAGCTGACACAGAGAACAATTGATTTATCTTTATTATAACCTCTCGTGTTGAAAAATCAAACTCCTAGCCCTCCAAACCTCTCCTTACCTACAGTACAGAAACCCAACCCTTTTCTTTGTAAAGCCTGTGTTTTGCTGTCCAGTGGAAATCCTATATTGCCTAAGATTGTTTTTAAAGTACATCTTTCTTAAAAGATGCTCAAAACGATCCTGTTGAGCCCTTGCCTCTGCACTCGGAAGAGGACTAACATTTGACTGATACTGTTTGTGAGCCACCTCGACTCCCCAGGGTCCCTTCCTGTTGCCTGGACAGTCCCCATTTTCTGTTTCTGAATTGGGTTTCTTCTATTTCCTGAAGCATAACCCTTTGAACTTCTGCTTGATTTTTGGATCATGCCTCCAGTTTATTACCATGTGAAGTAGAATAGGATTCTGAATTCCTCTTTATGTGCACTGTTAGTTCTCCCAGTATGGAAGCAAACCTTTCACCATTATATCCGAGGTTATTCTTTTCAGCTGACTTTGCCCAGCACCTATTTTCCTAGTTCTTATTTCCCTAGCAATGCTTATGAGAATGTTGTACAGGACAGCATCAAAAATTTTACCAAAGTTGAGATCCATCACAGCTCCTGACTCCCGCTGAACTACTGGGCTGGATATGCTGTCAGAAGAGAAAATGACATTGTTTTGACAAGTTTTATTTTTGTGAAGCTGATACTGACTATTTCTTACTATTTTATTCCTCTACAAATGCATTTTCTTTAGGCGTATTTTCAGTTCTCTTAGCTGTTTGCTTTGTCTGTAATTTCTCTATGCCTTGCTTCATAGTGCTATGGTTCCACATAACGCTTTCTTATCAGGAAAAGGTTTTTTACCCAGAGGGTGACTGAGCACTGGAACAGGCTCCCCAGGGCAGTGGTCACAGCACCAAGCCTGACTGAGTTCAAGAAGCATTTGGATTATGCTCTCAGGCACATGGTGTGACTCTTGGGGTGTCCGGCACAGGGACAGGAGTTGGACTCAATGATCCTGGAGGATCCCTTCTACCTTGGCATGTTCTACGATTCTATGATAACACCCATATCTTTTTGTCCTTCTGCCAGTCCTTCCTTTTTCTTTTTTTTTTTACTCCCCAATCATTTCTCACTCCTCTTTTCCCCCAGTATTGTGAAACCATACCTAAAATCAGTATTTTATTTGCCCTTCTCCTGTCCTCCAGATTATCCCATCTCTTTTTACTGTCAAAAGCTCTCACTAATGGTTCAGAAATTATTTGGCTAATTTCCTAATGCTGCATGAAATCTTTTGACCACTACTTATTTTTAAAAACAATTATTAACTTCTTTCCTCCTCTTGGCATGTTGCAGATAGAGTTTTCCAAGTTTAACACTCTTGGTAGCAACAAGTGCTAGATGTCTCAGTGGTTACATTTGCTATAACAATTTTAGGGAAATTCCCTCCCATAGCTCTCCCATGCTGCTAGCAATACAGAGACTATAAATATAGCCAAACCACAAGCATTTTTACTACTTTAGCTGATTTATGCAACATGATGGTGAATATGTCATCGTCCCCTGCATTACCATTCCTGTCTATATTAGAGGAAAAGTTGGAGAAGTTTTTAGACTTGTGATTTGCGGGTAAGTGCCCCTGATAAATTTGGCACAGTGTGCTAGAAATAATAGTGAATACAATCAATTTTACAAACCAGAGAGACCATTTTCTTTTAATGCAATGTGAAAATAAATATGAAAAGTCTCTAATAAAAATGCTTTTTATTCTATTTAATGCACAATATACATATGCATTTCAGCTGATCAGGCTGCTGGTTCATGTGGACTCACAGCATTTCAGATGATGGATCTGAACCAATTTCCCACTTTTTCCATTCTCATGTTTTTCCAGTAATCTGGAATACATACATTTTCTTCTGACATCTGTAGCTTTAAAATACAATTTGGATTGAGCAAATGTCTTCTCAATATTCTTATGAATCACGAATAATAACTGGAAAATTCAGGGGTTTAAAGCACCTTCTTAATAGAAAAGAAAATCCACAAAGAATCTTCATTGCTGTACTTTAATATTCCAGTATTTAATAAAGGTGAGGATATATTTTGATAAAGAATGAACACCACTAGCCAGCCCCAAAAGAAAGACCATATATCTACATGCAAATATTCTCCCTAGGTTCCTCCCTTCCCTCCTTCCCAAAAAGCCAAATTACTCCCAGGGTAGGAACTGCTGCCAGTGCACAGAACAGCCACCCGGAGTTTTTTAACTAACGTGTTTTAGTTTCAGTACATAAAAATGGCCTCAAAGTGTCACTAGAGAGCTACCGATAATCTGGTTCTAGCCACATTTTAAAGTTTTGGGGCTTCATGATCTTTTCGCTCAAGAACCACTTCTTACTGCTTTAAATGCCCATCACTCTGTATGGCGATGAAAATGCCCTGTCCACTTGCACTCGGATGGCAAGTCTTTCAGTATCACAGTTAAACTTCTATAAACTCAGAGAGCGGGAAGACAGACAAGAAGCTAGCAAAAAATATAGATCTTAAAAAAATAAAAGAAAGTTGGTAATTAATTCCCTCCTCCTTCATAATCTTGACCAAGACAAATAGAAATGTGATTTTAACAATGGTAGGAAGTGAAACAGCGCAACCTTTTCTGCATTTAGCCTGGAAGCTTTTTCAGAGCAGAGACTGTCTCTCGTATATGTTTACACAGTGCCTGGCGCAAGCAAGGCTCATATTTAATCTGGGCCTTTTGAGTCCATATCACAATATAAATATTTCCTAGTAGTAGTTCTTACAGGAACGAACCTTTGTTTGCACTGCTGTTCAGAAGCAGTCCTTGGCTGTGCTCCTCCTTCAGGATTTCTTCCCAGCTGGCCACGTCACTGTCATCTGTTATTCAGTTGCCTTTAATGCTGTGGGTTCATGTGAAAGGAAGCCTGCAGTAAGAACATGGAAAACGTAAAAATGTCCAGTCTCACTTGCAAATGCTGCATGTCTTACATGTAAATTGCTTCACTCAAATGCTACCCGGCACATCTTGTGTTCTGCTCCCTTTTAGTGTCACTTGAACTCACGTGGCTCTCCTGAAGAATTATGCTACACATGTTCCTCATTTTATCTTTGACACAAAAGATAAAGAGTGTATTATTTCTCCTAAAATCCTCAAGAACAACTTAGGACTTCTATCTTCTGCAACTCTACATGACAGAACCACATTGAACATTTCCAGTGATTGCTTCTTGCAATTATGTCTGGTGTGCCTACCATGAAGCGTTTAGAAGAAGACAAGCTCCAGAAGCACTGTTTTGTTTCTACTTCTATATATCCACAGATTATTAAACTAATGACTATCATAATGTGTATGCAATAACAGCAACAAGATGCAAGTCAAAGCCCTAAAGCCTCTTTAGATTAGATTATATTAGATTAGGTTAGATTTGCACTGGGATTTAAATAGAGAACAGTTGGCTTTGAATCTCTCTTCTCTATTTACTAAAGTTGATGGTCCTATTCTCACATCATTGCAAAAATATTTTCCCCTTCTTTCTCCCCTTTGGACCAATTTATAATAACATCAGAAGCTTCATGATCTTGAAATGACAACTTTCCATGTAGGCAACACAAAGGCAAAAAATTTACCAGATCACACAGCATTCAGTGAGTATCAATGATCACCAAAACCTATCATTTTTACATTGAAACGAACAAACTTTTCTGATGATTTATCCATGTGAACCTTTAAATACATTTCTGCATCATCACTTCAATGTATAGGCTTGTCATGGTGGTGGTAGGGGAAAAGCCAGGCCGGATGAACCTCCAGGGTGTAAACTCTTGCATATATAATGAGGATAAGTTTCCAGCAGCATCTCATTTTTGTCATTTGTGACAGAAACACAGGAAAGTGCTCCTGTCCATTTTACCAGTGTGCTCCTGTGTGGCTTCAGCCTCTTACCACAATCACTTTTCTTGTCCTTTTACTGCACACACTCCATTCTGGGTTGCAGGTGGATGCTGCATGGAAGAATCAAATTTATTTCTCTTACCATTAGCAACATTTACAGGGGAATTTTAGAAGTGCTTTGTATTGGTTAACCTCCCTCTTACAGATCCGTGACAGCAGAATGAAGCCAAAATGAGTCCTTTGCAAAATTCCTTATCTAATTTAGTATACACTTGCATGTTTCTCCATGTGAGCACTTACTCATAAAGTTAGGTGTTAAATACCAGAATAAAATATTAAAACAGAATTCAAATACACCTATATAAAAACATTCAGGGAAATGGAATCAGATAAATAGTGGAATTATTCTCCCTCTGCTGTTTTACATTTTCATTCTGGATATTTATTAGAAATCAAATACATATGTAGAATACAGAAAAGTAGAACTAGGGGAAAAAATCATGTTCCTTCATGCAGTCTGGGTATCAGCCCGTGATTTCTGCCATTTTGTTTGATTACTGAGATGGAAAATATTTGCTGCCCAGTCTCCTGAGATGCTGTGTCTGGTAAGCTTGCTTTAGCAGGCTCCTGAACTGCCACTTCTGACTGGTTTAATGATTCACTCCTGAAAAATGTTACCTTCATCAATTTTGGATTTGGTTTCCTTGTTGTATTTCAAAAGGGGTTTGGCTTTGCACTCTGGTGGAGACAGTGTCTCTCATAATTAACTTACATTTTCTAAAAACATTAGGGGGTTACTTTACACCTATGACAGCCTTGATCCAGAGGGCTAGAAAAAAAGCGGTTTCTTCCTTCAGTTCCCAAAGTTTCTTTTTTGTTGTTGTTGGTTTGTTTTGTTTTGTCCCCGTCCCCCCCCCCCCATCTCCCTTGCTCTTCTTTTGTAAAGTTCTTCACTCACTGGTCCAGAACAGTTCTTTCCAGCAAGGAGCCTATTAGCAACAGCTCCACAATGGGTTTTGTTTCCTTTGAACAGCAGGTCACCCTTGTAAGCATGGCTTTTGTGTTATCAAATTAATTTAAAATATTCAGGTGGGTCTACATACCAAGTTTTCAAGAGTTAATTACTCCAGTACAGGCTAGCAAGTCACTTCTTGCAGCTACTACAGCTACTCAGCAGAAACAATTTCCCTGACCAATATATTCACAGGTATTTTATTTTCTCTCTCATTTTTTAGAAACTAAGCTGTGAACTTCAGGAGACAGTCTAGTTTGGACGATACCTAAAAATAAATCTCTAGTCACTGTGGTTTCTGCTAAAAGCAACTATCAAATATTTCGTTACCAACAGTATCGGCTGTGGTGCTGGAAAGGACCTCAGAAGGTAGCGTTGCTTGGCTCAAAACAACTCCTCTCGAGTGCTCTTCTTATGCAGGTTATCACGTCCACAGCCACAAGAATTAACCTAAGAATCCCACGTCCTGGAACATTTATCTACTTGGTGATAACAATACATACACCACCAGCAACACTTCCCCATATTGCTGTTCTGAAATCAGAATTGTGTTAGGCACCCAAAAAAAAACCAAAGGAAAAAAAAAGAAACAAATCTCCCTTTTTATTGAATAATGGATTTACCAGTTTATCTAAATTCAACATAGCTTTGAGAACTAGTATTCCATGTATTTTGTTTTTATCTTTTAACTGCAACTATTAATGTCCAGTTTCATCTAGTATCTTGGTAGTCCTTTTTCTGGACAAATATGTCTTCCCACAACAAAGAGTGAGAGCAAAGATGTATAAATAATACTTGTAACCCTCCTCAAGATTTCAAAAAGTTCTGAAAGCATTAACTGAAGTGTTATGTCACCTCTACCAAATGTTATCCATATCCTAAAATAGAGGAATTCTGAAACAAAGTTTCTTGCTTTCGTATAGAAAGTGTACTCAATAATACAGCCCAAATTTACATATTCCTAACTCTCTACTTTATTCACAGGGCAACACTTCGGTCACTCAGCTGTTCAGCCATAATCGCAATTTTGATCCCATTGCTGGTCCTCCTCTGATCTTCCCAATAGGCAATGTTCCCACTTCAGAGCGATGTCAACAGTTGTCTCTGTAAACGCATCGTGAAACACACTGCTAAGGCTTCCCTTTCTAACTCCTCAAAGAAGCAACAGACCTGAAAAGCTCACCGCCACACTGGCTCTCTCCAGGGCAAGCTAGTTCACAGACTTTCAGTAACCTTGCACTTCACCACAGCACCACCTCTTACATTCCTTTATTCGAGTAACAGGAGGCTGCCTGGCCTGCTTGCCTCTGCCCTGTTGGACTTGGTTGCAATTGCAATAGTTTTCATTCATTGTCAATTAGCTGAGGTCCCTGGAATTGTAAAGAGGACAAATTAACCTCACTGTCTACAATATGTTATAAACACAATATACTATTTTCACTTGCTGCATACTTCAGGAAGAAAAGTACCTGCTTTATTCTATCCCAGTGACCTAAGCAGGGTAGAAAAATTGGCCATGACCTAGAAACAGGATGCTTTCAACTAAGCTTTCATTATGGAAAACACATTTTACCTCAGTCTCTTCAAACCTAGCAGACAAACACTGGAATGAGACGGGTATCACCAAGGATGACCTTTTACTACTCTTCTACCACACAAATAGTATAAAGACTGAATTCATGTGACTGATTTTGCAGGAAACCATTAACTGGTATTACAGCTTCAAACTAGAACAAGTATTCTAGATTTTTTTTTTTTAAAGAGCAATATAAAAGGACTTGCAACTTTAGAAAACCCCAAATGATCAAAACAGAAGAAAACATCTAATCACTTGCAAGTGAAGTTCAGGAGTTAATTCTTTCAATTAGTATTAGATAACAAAAAACATTCTTAAAGCACAGATAACATCCTCACAGAATAAATACTTGTATACGCAACATCTGCATCAAATACAACCCACAAGAGTTTTTAGGTATGTCAGAAGTTTTTTAGGTATGTCACGGACACTTGATGTGTGTAGAATGCAGTGAATGTGAATGCACTCCAGCAGAAGCCAAAGCCTAGGCTCCGTTTCCCACCCCCAGCTTGCTTTTCCCTTTTTTTGTGTCACTTCTTTGCCTGAAGGCAAAATCTCTACAATTTCACATCAATAACTATCAGGACCAGACACAGAACTTGAGTACTTGAGGTAAGGCATCACGATTTGGAGAGTATGAAATTAAGTTTAGATATAACCAAGAGAGGCAAGAAAATCAAAAGAACTTTTGTACAACCAAGTTTTGACCTTGAACAAGGAAGACTTCAGCTTAAGTAAACAAACATAAAAAAGTAAGTCTCTAGAGCCTCTAGTCAGGTAAAATTAGACTCCAGGTTTTTTACCTAAAAATATGACATTGTTTGAGCACAAGAGACGTTACTTCGTTCACAGCAATAACATTCTGCTTAAGAACCACAGCAACCCACAAGATAGGGAAATCAGTTGAAATCACACATTTTAAAGTCACACGCATTCAAATTCTGAGTTTGTTAAAATTACAATTAGTATTTTGACTGAGGTGTAACAGCCACCAATGCAATTAAAAAAGAAGGCGTAAAGCTTTCTCAGTAAGATCAACCACCTCACCAGTCACTAACACCTTCCCCTTCATTTTCCTTGTACATAAATAAGGGTATTCTGCAATTGCACAGGAGTGACCACTCAGTCCCTCAGGGACGGAAGGAGGAGGGATGCTCTTGCACAATTTATCAGGAAGAAGCAGCTCAAAACTCCTCCATTTCCACTATTCCAAACCCCTTCCAATTCCCATCTTCTTAAACCACACAGTGAAAAACTGGTATCATCAAATCTCACCCGACTGCTGGGACCAGAAGAGTAAACCACGCAACTGGACAGTTTTTTCAAACTCTACCATAATTAAGACTGGGAAAGAGATTTCAAGTCAAGCCAAGTCATGGAATGACGAAGCCCCAGGCCAGGAGCCCAGCTGCTAGGGCAGGAACGATTCCGCACCACCGAGAATTGGAAGCATTTCAGAAAACTCCCACCAGCTGAGCGAGGAAAACATGAGTTTGAGGAGAGCAGGTTGGGAAAATACCTGGAAAAGAACCTTACTAGTGATTGTTTTCTACATACATACAACTTGACCAAAAAAAAAAAAGAAAAAAGAAATTCAGACTTCTCTTTAAGAATCCTTGGATTTAAATATATATATATTTATTAAAAAGAGACATTGACTCTATGGCCAAGACATCATGCGTCTCAGAACAGGTTTTTACAGCCATGTTATAAAAACCCCTTAGCAAAGCAATTATGCACTAGACGTCAAACACATGTACTCCAAGAATGACACTGGTGTGGAGGATCTTGTTTTACATCCATTTATTTTTGTCCCTCAGCAATTATAGCATAGTTTCAATACATTTCTAAAGCTATAGAGAAATACCAGGGCAACTAGAGTACATACAAGCCAAAGTTAAAATGGTAGACAGCTGAATTTAAAAAAAAATAAAATAAAAAAAAATATGCATTCAGCAGGAAACCTACTATACTTCATTCAGTTTAGGCTTTGTTCTTTAGGGAACAAGGTGCTAACGTGCCATTTTCTCATAAAATGAATCATAATTGCTTCCAAAGAGTTTCTGCTGAAAATTTAGGTGGAAGCAAATAAGTGTAACACTAAACTTTCTCCTATAAACTTAGAAGCAACACTTTCTTGAATCAATTTCCACCCTCCAAATACCACTGCTGCTTTTCTTGCATGAACTCACTGTTTTATTAAGGCATAATATGCCCTGAGCAATATGCTGGAAATTAGCCAAAAAAGCCTAACAATTAAAGGCAAGCACCAAATGATTATTTTTATAGACAAATCTTGAAATCTGTTTTGTAACTCACCTGTACTTGGGAGTAGCACTTGAGGAAAAAAAGAAACTATTGCTCTAAATTACTTTGAGCAGAATGGCAGTGTTAATTCCTCCTTCCTCCCTCCAGGCTAAAGTTCTCAAGCTAATTGTCTAGGTACCTAAGTAGGACCAGCATACCAAGACATTAAGTGGGACATCTGTTCAAGAGCTTAATTTTTAAGCAACTCTGCATAAAAATTTCAGTGCTCCACCCTAAACAATTCAAATTACATCTTATTTTCCTCAAGAGGCAAGACCCCTATACACTAGATACCTCTGGTCTTAAAAGCAAGATGGAGCCTGGACAGGAGCTCAGACTGCCTTCCAGTCTTCTTATCAGAGCCAGAAAAGCCTATAAATCACCTGGTGCGCTACACCCAGTTTCTCTAGAAGATGCACAGTATTAGAGAGTCCAGGATCTAGGAAGGTTGTTTTCAAATCTAGTGCTAACAGCACACATGACTTTCTCTATAAAAATTTAGGCAACACTGGCTAGTCCCTTTCAGCTACCAGAGTATCCGTAAAAGAAAGACAACCAAATTATACATTTTATTCACATTTATTTTTCGCTTTTAGTGTGCTCACAGAAAATTAGAACACCTTAAGCAGGAGTTTAATAGCAATTTTTGTAAGCAAAGTTACATTCCATCTCTAAGTCAAATTGGTCAAAGCTTCTCCAGTATTTACAAAAACATGATAGACAAGATGCTACACAAAAAAAAAAAAACATTGCATCTGAAGAGTTTTCTTTTATTTTCAAAGACAACTGGAAAAGAAAGCATTGTCTGCTGTAATCAAAAACATACCACAGTATAAACAGTAACCATTCCACTTATCACAGCTTGGTTGAGTTTAAAATTTGTGTTTAAAAGGTCCAAGATGACTGCAGTTTTACAAAAATGGGCAGGGTGGAAAGAGTTGCAAACTTCATGTGCTTCTGGATATCAAGATTTGTTTTTTTTATACAATAGTCACAGTTAAAAACACCCTGCTGGTAATACATAATTACACTTTATTAAGGTCATAAACCAGCAATAAACAATAAAGCCTATACAACTTGTATTTCTACTTAATCACTGACTGATACAGCTAACATGAGATAAGTGAAAAGTTTCTATGGTTTAAATGAATTCCTAAGACTATGATCTCTTTATCTGGGTATTGATTTTTTATTTTTATTTTTTTTTTCCTTTTTCCTTTCCTTCTTAATCAAGACTTGTAGTGTTGTAAACCTTATAGAACATCTGCCTCACAAAATACATCGTAATAACTTTCTTTTAAAAAAAAGACTAACCCCTTACATCATTTCTGGCGGGGCGCGCTCCCGGCAAGGGCTGCGAGCCCCGGGTTCCCCACTGCGGCCCGTCACTTCATTTGAGATCCCTTATTGACCCACCCATCTCCTTCATATATGGGCATGTCCATAGACCGATCGGGAAGTTTTATAATATGAAAAGAGTTGCAAAGTATGACAAAAAATAGTAATAAAAAAAAAACAAACAAAAAAACCAAAACAAAAGACCTAGCAAAAAAAAACCAAAAACCCGAACCAATCAAAACAAAACATTAATACTGATGAAAAATAAAAGAAAAAAAAAACCAAAACAAAACCGAAAAAACCCCAANAAAAACCCCAAAAACAAAAGGGGGGGGAGAGGAGGGGGGGGGGGGCCCCCCCCCCGCCCGTTGGAATGGCGGCAACACACAACGATTCGAGATGGGAGCTGCGGGGGGAGAGAAAAAAAAGAAACGAGACATCTTTTAAATCAATCCCTGGTTGTAGACAAGTTCTCCGAGACCAGTACCTGGCACCACTCCAACAAACAAACAGGGGGGAAGAAAAGTCCGTCGGCGAGGGGCGGCGGCGGCGCTTACTCCGCCGACTCCGCGGCGGGTCCCTCCGCACTGCTCTCGGCCGGGGGCTCCTGCCGCGCCGCCGCCGGCTCCTCCGCGGGGGCCGCCTCCTGCTCCCCGCT